>CM061920.1:270433565-270461564 GCA_031002005.1 Vandiemenella viatica
TATTGTTATCAACATAAGGAAAAATGATTTGCATTGACTAACACATATGACAAGAAAATTAAATCTATATAATAAAAATTGATTTAGTAAACAATGAAATGACTAACTTAAAATAAAATCAGAGAGCACAATTCTCTACAGGTTTTCGCTTTCGGGTACAATGTGCCACACTTTGACTCGGTTTGCTCTGGCGGAATAAAAAATTGTGTACCATCTAGTTGATGTTTATATTTTAGTCTGCGCTGTCTGTTCTTCTGGAATTTCTGTGCACAACACACACAAAACAAAATTCAATCGTCGCACTGTGATTACACTGGATGAGCACTTGCTTTGGAACACATTCGATGATTATCCTTTCGAACAGCATCTCACTGGCCAGCTGTAATCTTCTCCTCAAAATGAGGGTTTTAGCGTGAAACAAGAAAAACAAAACTTGTCTGAACTTATTATCAAATAATAGTGCTATCCTTCCATGCATACACGCACACACACGCTCTGTACTTCTCTCACCGCTTGCACGGGCGAACTGTCCCCACTGAAGGAATGCGGTCCCCTTATCTCCTTTCCCATCTCCAAACACCTGCACTCACTACAAAGGGTACCACACCGACCAACGCTTGCTAGAAAATATGAAGCTTCCGCGAGCGGACCACTTCAAATGCTAGTGATGTTTGTGTTTTGAACAAGTTATTTATGTTTCTTATACTGAAATTGTGTACTTGTGAATTAGAACAGGTTAAAATGTTTTTGTAACAAAGCACATGGGAGAATATATAAACTGATAAGTCATTTTTAGAATTTTGAGCTTTTTAAAGCCTGCAAGAAGTTCTCGGTTTCACCCTACTCAGCATCCTAATTGCTCTTTCCTGTGCTATGAAAAGGGAGGAGAAGGTCCAAGTAGGTAGTGTGGCATTAGATCTTTCTAAGCTATTTGAAAGTGCTAGCCATAGAATAGTTCTGAATAAGATTAAGACCATCGAAACAAACAAAGAAGTAACCTGTAGACAGGCGGAATTCTTAACATTTAGATAGCAAAGAGTTAAAGAGTGTAATAGAACATTGAAGAACAGAAGTTGCACTGGGTAATGTATTGGACCATTACTGTTATTTATTTTAATCAGTAATACTATTCTTGATCTACAGTTGGAGGTTAGGCCATTGTTAGATGACTTTCTGTATAATTGACTTATGGTGAGAGGTTTGTGAGCAAATACAAAAAGTTCTAGATATCTAGTTATCTGGATAATCTTAGGATAAAGATAAATTGATGGCGGCTCTAGACGTACAGTAAGATGTGCCACCACCTTCTAATCATGAATAAATAAATTAAAAAAGGAATTTAGTGAAATAAAAATAAATATTTATAAATGCGGCATTCTCTAATATACCATAACTTATGAAAGCTAGGGAAACTATTGGACACTATATGCTGGCCAAACAAATGAACTTTTTTGCAGTCATGGAGACAGAAGTGAGATGTCACAAATCATGCCTGTGCTCTGGCATTTTCGCAGAAATATGCAAGGTGGGGAGGCTGCTTTTGCAGTGGCAATTGGTGACTATTTTGTTCTGTCTTATGCTTCCCTGTGCAGTGTTTGGCCAAGAAGTCTCTGGAACGTTATGGAGCTTGAAAAAGTTGATAATACTGTCATAGAACGCAGCAGCAGCTGCCTTTTTTTGTTCACATTCCACTACATCCCTTAGCACAGTGTTTCTCAATTTCTCAACATGTGGTCTGTGAAGATAGTTCAGGTGATCCAGAGGCAGAATATTATAAATTTTGATACCATATGCATACTGTATAAGTTTATAAGCCTAATTTCTTAAAAGCCTTGAATATTTCAATGACCAGGCAGATATCAGGCATTTCCAGGAGGGTAGAACAGCATTGTTTCTACACTAGTTTATTTACTTCCAAATGGCATCAAAAAGTGCCATTCGTGTAGGGATTAAGTAAATGTCCTTTTTCTGAGGACCTTGTAATACGTGTGATGGACTGTGATAATATACGAGTGGTGAAGTAAAAAAAAAAAAAAGATATATGGTATAGAGTTATTTTATTTTTTACATGCAGATGGGTGGTATAGTGTCAAGTCTATAGTAACATTATTATTTATTTGGTTTGGCAAGTATTAAGGATATATTCAACATGTCATTAAAATTTAATAGTTCACTCCCAGTTTCATAGCTGTGGTTTTATAGGAATTCGAAACAGTTTTAGACTTATTATATTATAATGGTACTATAAAATATATTCATGTAGCTAATATACACAAAGATAAAAAAAAAAAATTAAGCCCATATAAGCTAGTGGTGGCAATTTACTGTTACTCAAATTGAAAAAGGTTGGGAAATGCAAGCCCAGAAGCTTTATCAATGCAAGGAGGCACTATTGTTTCTATTTCATTGTTTGTTTGAAGGAGAATTACTCAAGTTTATTAATGCATGTAGCAGTAAACAACTCTCAAGCAAAATGTATACCACTGTTGGAAATGGAGTGCCTGTCATAGTGGACATCGAAGGCAGTGCTGGATTAAGAAAGAATGAGGCCCTAGGCACTCAAATTTTTTGAGTCACTCTGTTTTTGCATTTTATAAGTACAGAGAATAATGTTCATAGATGACTAACTGAATTGATCATGTTTTTTGTTTAATTAAACAAATGAATTTTACAATTTATAATCTTTTGAAAATTACTTTTATTTATTGCCAAGTATTGTGTTTGTTAGAGAGAACAGTGAGCTTTCTCATGAAGGAAATAAGAAAGCTAAAAAAACATTAAGGGGCTGGTGTAGATAATATTACTACAGATATCTTAAAGATAGCCAGATGTGACATTGTACCTTATCTTGAAATATTATTTAAATTGAATCTGGACACTTGCTGCTTGCCACAGGACTGGAAAAGTGCGATAGTAGTACTGGTACATATAGGAGGGGTGAGAAATATAGTCGAAAAATACAGGCCAATCAGTTTGACATCTGTGGTAGGTAAATTAATGGAAAAATTGATAAGCAACCACATCAGAAATATATGTGAGGAACGTAAGTGGTTTTCAAGTTGGTAACATGGGTTCAGGCAAGGATATTCATGCAAATCTCAGTTGGTGGGATATATACAAGCTATTTCAGATGAAATGGACAAGGGAGGCCGAATTGATAGTATAACACTAGATTTGTCAAAGGCGTTCGACAGAGTGAGCCATAAAATGGTAGTAAATAAGGTAAAAACTATTGGAGTGGATGAGAAAGTAATTTGCTGGGTAGAAGAATTTTTAAAAGGTTGAAAACAAAAAGTTAGGGTAGGAAATGCAGTATCAAAAGATGTGGAAGTAAAAAATGAAAGTGCCACAGGGTAGTGTATTGGGGCCATTGCTATTCATTATTTTAGTTAATAATAATTGTGTTGTTTACCGAGCGTGGTGGTGTAATGGCTAACTTTCTGGCCTCGCATTCGGGAGGACGGAGGTTCGAATCCCCGTCCGGGCATCCAGATTTGGGTTTTCCATGGTTTCCCCAAATCACTCCAGGTGAATGCCGGGATGCTTCCTTCAAAAGGCCATGGCCGAACTCCTTCCCATTCCTTGCCCCCATCCTTTCCTATCTCTAAAGACCACGTTGTTAAAAAGGGACGTTAAACTGTTACAAAAAAGTGTGTTGATTGTTTACTATCTGAAATTAGATTGTTTGCAGATGACTTAATACTATATAATAGGACTGTAAACAGTTTCAGGGTGATCTTGACAGGATATCTAGTTGGGTTGTTAAACATGGGATGAAGATAAATGCAAAGAAGAGTCAGCTTATTAGATACACAAACAAAAAACAAAAGGTTAATTATGAATATAAGGTGGGGAAAGAATTGCTTGCTGAGGACTTGAAATGCAAATATCTTGGCATTACATTTGATAATAAGCCTACTGGGCAGGACACAGTGGACAGGTGGTAGGAAAAGGTTTCAAAATTCTGCACTTGTTGGAAAGAGTGATGAGGGGATGGATGAGAGAAGTAAAGGTATTGGGTTACAAAACTTTGGTCAGATCATTGCTCAAATACAGTAATGTAGTATGGGATCCACATTTTGCGTATCAAATACAGGAGTTGGAAAGGGTGCAAAAAAGGGCTGATAGATTTTTTTCTGGAAATTATCGCTGAATGCAATCAGTGACAGGATAAATGAGCTGGAATGGGATTCATTGCGAGACAGGAGGAGGATGAGGAGGGTCATGGGAGTGCACAGGGTGTATACTGATGATGAGGCATGGAAAGGTGTTGGAGTAGGTATGAAAAGTAGTGCATGGAAGGGAAAAGATGACCATGACCACCAGCTGGCACTTGAATTCAGGCACAAGGGTGTGGGAAGATTCTCTCTTTTAGGTAAGGGTGTCAGGGATTGGAATGAGTTTCCCAAGGGAAATAATGAATAACTTACCAAAAACATTAAAAGAACTTAAAGTTAAAATTTGTAGAGGGCAAGTGTAGGTGGGTTCAGAATAGTGGGGAGATGGGTGTGTAGCGAAATTGCCACCAGAGCCTGTGCTCCATTGCAATTAAATTAAATGTGTCCGGGAAGTAGGAGAGATATATTAAGAAACTTTGGCTAAGCCCTTGCTAGAGTATTGTCGGATGATTTGGGACTTACATAATGGGTATCAAATACTGGTGTTGAAAGGGGCGCTAAGGATGGTTGCTAGATTTGTCTATGGAAGTTACCATGGGAGCAATCAGAAACTAAAATGATGAGAGTTGTGCTGTGAGTCATTGCAGAATAGAAGATGGGCAAAGATAATTTTGGGCATGATCAAGACACATTCTGGCAGTGAACCCTGGATAAGTATTGGTTGAAGATTTAGAAGCACCATGTGAAATAAAAGATAGGAGCATAATAATAGATTAGTAATTGATTTCAGGTATAAGGAAGGAGTATGGAAGGTTCATTTGTAGGTTGGAGAGGCAATGAACAATATACCTCATTGAAAGAGAGGAACATGATAAATTAGCAATTGATTTCAAGTATAAAGATGTAACATATCTATAAGCTCTCTAAAAGCATTTCTACTAGCTAGCCCCAATAGTAATATATAATTTGATTTCAAGGCTACCTATATGGAGGACAGAAAATTCAGATAAAATAGTTTTTCAACCTTAACGGATTTTCTTGCATTCATTTCCCCCACCAAAACTCATCAGAAGGATCATTTTAAAGTTTATTCATTATGCCCAGAGAAATTTAGTTTGAGAGATAATTTGATTTGTTTATTTTTTAAAGCCATTTGTTCAGTGAGGACTAAAACCTAAATTTTGAAATAACTTGGAATCCCATAATGTTATAGCTGATCTTTTATCATCAGTTATAGTCAGCACCTTCTAACATATTTTGATGTAAAATCAAGTAATTAAACGAATGTAAACAACAAGGTTTTGCTGTTCGTCAGACAAAAAAGTGTTAATATCAATAGATTTTGAAAACAGTGGTAGGGTTACCTCCAAAAACAGGGTAACAATAGCTATTCTCGTAGTTATGTGGAACCATAACTACAGTTCACGTCACAAAAAAGTGCAAATGGAGCTATTCCTGACCACCATGTAACTGTATCAACCATAAGTCGTAAGTAGAATGTAGTTTATTAGTAGTTAGTTTTTTATATTAATATTGTAATTTTGTTAACACCAACATGTATATACATCCACAGTCACTGACGATGCCCCATTCCACAAGGGCGAAACGCGGATGAGCTTACATCAATAAAACCAGTTGCTAATAGACGGTGTTTTCATTTACAATTGTGTAACTAAGCAAAGTTTAAGTACCTTTTTTAATAAGAGAAAAATTCGAAATTTAGACTAAAGGAGATAAAAACAAGAAATTTATACCAGAAGTTACTTCATATTAAGAGAGTTAAAATATGTATATATTGGTTCCTATAGAAATTTTTAAGTATCTGTGAGATAAATGAGGTTTTGGAAATAGTTTGTTGTAATTGTTAAGAAACCACCAAATTGATGACATAATAGAATTTAAGATAAATTTAATAGAAACCTTTTTGAAGGTCAAATTAAGTTGAAATAGATATCAAGAAGCTTAGGCAATAATTGCAATTTTTAGCCCTTTAATTATATTGCATTTGTAGTGTGACTGTGTGCTATAGTGGACTGTAGTTATAAATTCTCACTTTATTTATGACATTTGTTGTATTGCTGTCATCTTTGTTTGTGTTTGGTGTTAGGTCAATTGTAAGGTATTATTTTCATCATTAAGATTCACTTTTAGTGACAAATAATATTGTAATATGCATACCAGGTCCCTCTCCTCCCTTTCATTTTATGAGAACCTAAACATACTAATGTGTGGTCAATAATAATAATATAAAAAAAAAACATTTCGAATAACTTCAAAATTTTGCATAGTATTCTTCCAGAAATGTCAGGTTTTTCAGTCAAAAACTGCATTGCTTGGTTACCATTTATTTCATTTGTGCTAAGCATACAAAAAATTCTGTTATAATGATACTAATACTTTATTTTTTTGTGTTTCAGATTGGGATTCAGCATAACAAATATGTTGGTTTTTGCTGGTCAGTTCCTACAGTTATCTATGTTACTTCCAGCAGGTAGCAGTATCTATGGCTTGGGTGAACATCGCTCTACTTTTAAATTGTCTTACCAGTGGCAGCGCTTCACAATGTTCAATCATGACACTACTCCACAGGAAAATGTAAGTTAATCATACTGATTGTTGCAGTACATATCTTCTCATAGTTATTACTACAGACCGGATTATCTGCATTTGCATGTTTGCATATGCTTTTGCATATTAAGCCCATTTTCACCGGTTATTGCATATTTTACCTAAAACCTAGTGAGGATGCATGTTTTCACTATATTTACAATATTTTTTGGTAGTGTACCTAGTTAATAAATAAAATCTTACGTTGTAGTGGGCAAAACCCACAGTTCTTAGTCTACGACGACTCACTGAAGAACTGCAACCCACGTTTGGGAATGTAAATAAACTGATTTCCTCAACAAAGAAAGTGTTTCTTAAGGCACGTTCTTGTAATAATGCCTATTAAAAAAATGTGGCAAATTTGCCTTTACTTCAGGAACCAGTGATAACTCGATGGGTGACGTATGTCAAAGCTGTACTGTTTTACAATGAACATTTCGAGGCCATTAAAGGTGTGGTAAATGACTATGGTAGTGGAGATGCTTTGATAGTTTGTCAGTACAAGGAAGCATATAACATTTCTAGCATTAAAACCATAGCTGTTATTAGCATTTGTTTTTCCCACATATCTTCAAACATCAAAAAGCTTGAAACTCAAGGTTTGATGTTGACTGAATCTATTCAGTTAATTAATAAAATCTACATTGCAAGGGGTATTCTTGTGTAAGTTTGAAAATATTTTGAACAATAACCCAGCTTTTAAACTATTGTGCCAAATTGATAGTTTTAGTAATGGGACGGGTGAACTTTTTCCAGAAACAATGACTGAACACAACACCCAATTTCACATACTGCCCAGTTACATCAGTGAATGTGGAACAGACCATATCCACTTATAAAAATATTTTGAGAAATCGAAGAAACAATCTTACTAATGAATATTTGGAACAGTACCCCATTGTTTATGTTTACAAAAAAGTTAAGTAAGTGTTAATTATTGAATTTATAAACATGTTATTCAACTACTTACTAATTGCATGCTGATTTTGTAGTAGAAAATCTAAAAATTAACATGTGAGGCATTTTAAAAATAACGATGTCAGTTTAACATTCAGCCGACAGTTGACATTTAATTTTATTTGACCAGACGAGTGTTGTGGCCATAGAGATCAGATGGTGGCCAGGAGGGCTGAGAGAAGTATTAGGAATAAAAATGAAACCTAACAACAGGAATGCTGATAGGGGGCTACAATTTGACCATATTCAGTCATACCTTCAGAGAAAGATACAAGATGAATGACCCCATCCGACTGCCTGTGCTAGGCATGGTAAACGTCCATGATGTTATAGAAGATGGTTAGCACATGCACATACTCCCTCTGCTACATATAGGTGTCAGTGGCTACAGATGTGGCAATCCTCTGGTGAAAACCATGGCACGATGGCTGAAACATTAGGTTTTAATAAATCACATTGACCCAGATAACCAAGATAACACATACAATGACTGTGGCAATCTGCTCAATTTGTTGACTCATATTTGACCCTAACGGTAAAATCTGAAGAATTTCTGTTTCATTTTGCGCGAGTTAGAAAATGTAAAGACAAATTTGCAAGGAAAGACCCAGCTCAAAAATATAATAAAAACATCAAAAGTCATGATTGCTTGAAGAGTCTGGCTGAAATACAAATTTGACCTGTATTTTGCTATAAGCAATTACTCTGCAAAGTTTGAAGAATTTCCCTTTAATTTCGAGGGACTTAATGTGCTAAAACAGATTCACGAGTACAGACTATGTAAGAGACTCTAGTATATCCAAGCTGTAATGCATGTGATTGCCATCAACACTCTTGGCTTTTTAACCTCATACAACTATGATCTCCACTTCATTTCTCTAGCTAACGATCATATCATAACTGTGGTGAGACATGAAATAGTCTTGGTAAGGTCCTCAATTATTTAGTTGAGGAAGACATGGCTCACACTTCAAGGAAGACACCTCAGACATATGTGGGATTTGTGGGTATGTTTGATAAACACTGGATGTGATATCATATCAGGCATACAAATACATTGTGGGATAGCGTTCTCTTGCAGCCTGCTAATTTACATATTGCTTTGATTGATGTGGTGTGTGTTGAGAGGTACAGTTACTCACACCAAGTGCTTGGTCTGAATTTCAGAGGCAAAAGGAAGCTTTCAATTCTTATTGCTGATTCGATCAGGGAGTGCCAGATGAGTGTAAAAGGAGTTCAGTTGCAGCCTTGCAGCCTTTTTTAGGATAAATAAAGTTATCGAGTTGTCTAATGGAAATAAAACTATCCACTAATCAAAATTGGAAATTGCAATTGATATGCCATTATATAGTGATAAAGTAAACTACTCCAAATCATCACTATTCTACATCAGAATAGCAGAGGAATTTTTAGTAAAATCAATTAAATTATCTATTTCCTAAACGAGTTTCAAAATTTCAGAAAATGTGATGTTCTTTTGTGTTGTCTGACTCAGGATTACTCAACTGTCCATTCATAAGTATAAATTAAGCTCTTATTACTGTGGGTGAAATATGGAGAAAGGGGAGTTCCCAATTTCTTGTTAAAAATATTGTACTGTGCAGCAGTAAAGTAGTAAGTATTGTGTTGAATGACAATTTGACTGCTGTGTTACAGAACTTATAAAGAATATCTTAGATATAGCAAACTACAGGCCCCCCCTCCCCCCTCTGGAAATTTCTGTCTGTTTTTATTACAGTTAGAACCATTGCTACTATGTTTTACAAATAACAAACATAGGGTTGTGTGGAGATTTCATTGTTAAATTACAGCAGTAAGAGGCTAGATATGGACACCTTGATGATATGTTTTAATTTAACTACAATTATAAATTATTTGTGGATATCTCTAAGTAAAGTAATCATAGCAAACTGGCAGTAATAAATGGTATCTCTAATCATGATTCCTGGTTATTTTGTATTGTGTCCAAAATGACAATAAACAATATAAAATATTTCTTCTTCTCTTCGATATCGGCAATCTAAGGACCTCGAAAAGTAATCCTGTGCATTCATTCCGATGCTTCTTTTCTTGACTTCCAATAGTTCTTCTTCCTCTCACTTTGCTGTTTCCTCCTTTCTTCTGTCCATATGTTACTACCTTTCCTCTTCTCCTTCTCCTGGAAACCCTTGAAATTTTGGATCAATCTCTTAAAAGTTGCTCTATCTTGTTTTAGATCTTCTGTTATTCCAATCTCAATCATATCTTTCTTTACTCCTTGGATCCAGTGGTTTCCGTTCTTACTCTAGTAAACATGATTGAAAATTCTTTTTGTAAGTCTATTGTTATCCATTCTCATTATGTGACTAAAGAAACTGATTCTCCTCTTTCTGATCGTGTCTGACATCCTTTCAATTTTTTCTTCTTTGTATAGGTCTTCATTCCTCCGGTGTCTAAACTCACCATTTTCAATTTTTAGTGGTCCCCAAATTTTTCTCAAGATTTTCCTTTCACTTTTCTCTATCTCTTCTATTTCTCCAGTTTTCATAGAGAACAAGCATTCTGAGGCATACAGTCCTTCTGGTTTGATTACTGTGTTGTAGTGTTTGATTTTAGTTTTTCTAGATAGAATCTTCTTATTGTATGTATCTTTAGTCAATTGGTATGCTAGTTCTAGTTTTCTTGCTCTTGATATATTTGCCTCCTTATCAAGCCCCTTTAATCTGAATTACTTCACATAGATATTTAAATTTATTGACCTTGTTAATTTTTCCGTACTCTGTGTTTAGTACTGTGGGTGAGTCCCTAATATTGGTCATGAATTTAGTCTTCTCAAAAGAGATCTGAAGTCCAACTTTTCCTGCTATATCTTTCAGAAGGTTGATTTGTTCAAGTGCGGTTTCTATACTTACAGAAAGAACAGCTATGCCATCAGCAAAGGCCAAACAGTTTATCCCAACCCCTTATCTCATGGTGAATTCCCCTTTCCTTGAGTTTCTCTTCCCATACTCTTATTACTTTCTCCAAAACGCAATTGAAAAGAATTGGGGAAAGCCCATCTCCCTGCCTGACATCAGTTTTTATTTTAAATTCCTCTGAGATCTCTCCCATAAATTTCACTTTTGAATTTGTTCAAGTGATGGTCTGCCCGATTATGTTGACCGATTTTGAGTCAACACCAAATTCCTGTAAAATGTTCAGTAATGAGACTCTATCTACTGAGTCGTAGGCTTTCTTGAAGTCCACATAAACTATAACATAGTTTATGTTCTTTGTAACCCTGTCTCGTATTACAGTTTTCAGATTTAGAATCTGTTCTACACAGGATTGTCCTTTTCTGAACCCACCTTGGTATTCTCCAATTTGTTTGTCTATTACTGGTTCAATTCTGTTTTGAAGAGCTTTTGACAGTATCTTATATGTCACTGCTACTAGGGAAATTCCTCTGTAATTGTTCACATCTGTTTTGTCACCATTCTTGTGCAATGGGTGTATCAGTGTGTTCTTCCATTCATCAGGAATTTTTTCTGTTCGCCAGATTTCCTGCAGAATGTTTGTCAATTCCTGCCTAGCCTGACTACCTTCCTCTTTCCACAACTCTGCAACAATCAGATCTTTCGCTGCAGCTTTATTGTTTTTCAGACCTTGGATTATGTCATGGATTTCTTTCTCATCTGGTGGCTCTGAGGGTTTAATGCTTGCTTGTGACTGATTGAATTCTAGTCTTTCTTGAGGTTCTTCACAGTTCAGTAATTTTTCAAAATAACGGGCCAAAATTTTGCAGTTTTCTTTGGGTTTTTTTGGCCAATTTTTCCATTTTCATCTTTAAAGCCGAGATTTGGTGGTTGATACTTGTTTCCTCTTTGAACATTTTATAAAAGTTCCTTGTATTACATTAAGCGAAATCTTCAATAATTTGTATGAGTCTACTTTTTTCATGTTTCCTCTTGACATTTCTTATAGTTTTAGAAGTTTGTTTTCAGATGGTGTCGAAAGTTTGGAAATTCTTATCAGTTTTATGGGAGTGCCATCTTTTCCAAGCTATCACTCTCTCATTTATGGCCACTTCACATTCGTCATTCCACCATCTATGATAACATATTTCATACATTGCTAAAATACCAAAAATAGGTCAGAAGGATATTAATTAAAAAATAGATTCCTTTCTAAATAATTTCTAAAAATTTTTGAAGGATTTTTAAAAAATATATTGTATATATACAATGCGTCAAACAATGAGCTAGGTAAGGAGTGGATTTAAAAAGGCATTAGATTTTCTAGTAAAATGAAAGGTACAGTTATATAAAAGAAATAATATCAGATATCTATGCACTGAAAGTTTACTTTAAATTTTATTCTAAAATGCCATTAGGAGAGCCAAGTATATGTATGCATCAGAGAAAATAGAGACTTCCAGTAATAAAATAAAAACTATATGGAATGTAATAAATTATGAAACAAGAAAATCTGTAAATCACGTAAAAGACTTAAAAAATTGAATTGTGTGTATTGAAGTACAGGAACTTTGTAAAATATTTCTTCTTTTTTCTGATGCCATACTTGATTTCCTCTCCAGTGTTGATATGTGTTTATGTAGATGTGGATGAATGATAGTTTACGCGTTCAGAATAGTGTTCTATTAAATGAGAGATGAAGAATGGTGTGAGTGAAACCCGGTGCTAGCCATTCAGATCTACTCTTCCGAGAGACACAAATATCACTCCCAGCACTTAATGTCCCCATTCAATGGACAAATCACCATCAACAATACCATATGCTCTTAATCAATACATACTGTGTAAAGGTTTGGGACTTAACCCAGTACACGGTCTGTTGATTAGGAATTGTGCTGTATGTAAAAATTTTTGTATACGAAATATTTCTTTTACTGCCCACTGTTTAGCCATAGACTAGTTGTAGAAGTTGGCAGCTTATAGCAAAACTTATTAGCACATTAATCAACTTAATGTTTATTGTTCTCTCTTCAACATGCAGTAATACATTTGATTTTCAATATATTAATCACAATAAAAATAACAGCCTTCCTTTTTGCCTTCAGCTACTTTCTTCTCTCTGTGAAACTAAAAACTTCTTGGCAACCAACAAACAACCAAAGGTACCCCATCTCAACAACATCCACTGTCAGATCTGCTAGAACACTCTCTCAAACTAAAGATATTGTAGATACAACTTAAAACAGATGACATTTCAAAGAAATACAAATATTCCATATATGGAGGGAACCTTGTTTCCTTACATATCCCTCCAGCCATTTTTTCACTAAAATTTGTTTATTTTATGTGATATATATTTACAACATATTCATTCTTCAATTACTTGGTCCCAACCGTTTTCCAGGTTTCATATAGTTTAGGTAATATGCGCTTTGATGGGGCCTGTTTGCAATTTCATAAGTTCCCCGGTATAAGTAAAAGAATTTTCTTTATCTCGGCATTAATACTGCTGGACTTTTCATACATCTTTACAAGTACTAGTTCATCTACTTTCTTATTTTCCTGCATGGTTCTTGGTGAAACTATCTTTTTTCTTTAATATTTCCCCCCATTGCTTCATCTTCCTTGCAGTCTCTGCCACCCTGCTTCCTTTCATATTTTTATAATGTTTTGGCCCTCATTATATATATCGAGCCTTCTCTCCTTTTTCACTTTGCCTCTTGTTGATTCTTCTTTCTAATCTTCTCTAAACTTTTTGTTTCTTTATGAGAAAGCATTTTACATTCTCTCCTTCTTCACTTTTCTCCTTATCATCCGAAAATACATAGCATTCCTCTTCTTCTTCACTATTGATTTCTTCCTACTTCCTGCCTGTTCTTCAAAATCTTCATAATCCCCCTCGTCTTCTGTTTTGTCGTCCGCTGTTTCAGTTTCCAAACTGTAATTTCTATCATCATACATTGCAGAAACAATAATCGTTTCATCCTTCACTTCTGTCTCTCCTCCTATCTCCTCGGTGTTACTCTCCCACTGGTCCATTCTTGGTAGGCCAATCATTCCTTCTCAGAGCTACTAACTTTGTCATTCTCCTCTATCTGCTGCAAACATTCCCAACAATTCACTGGTCCACTGCTACACTTTACAGTTGTTCCTTTATTGCCCATTCTCTTATTTTCACAATCTTCTTCTCTTCCATCTTCTTAAGTTCCAACTCCTGACTTTTCTTTACATGCCCTCATCACTTGTTTAATCCAGCAGTCAGTTTCGTTTTCTGCTCCTTTGTCAACTTCACCTCCATAATTTCTCATGGGGTTATGGACTTGATTGTCGTTATCTTCAAATGACTTTTTACGATATATTCCTGCCTGATTGTTTACATCAAAATATGCTGCTACTTCTTCCAAAATTACTTTTTCTGCTTATGAGTTACCTCTTTATCTACTCTTATTAACATGCACTGTTTTGTATGCTTCATGGCTCTTGGTCCTTAAACATTGCCGGCTTCAGAACAGACCCCTCCAAAGCCACCCTTAATTTCCCTTGTTATGTTCTCCTTCTTGTCTTCTTCTATCTTTTCCCTGAAATCATCAACCGCTTCCATTATTAAAACTTCTGTTCTCTTCTCTATTCCTTTGGCTATCTCCTGATTGTGGAGGTGGAAATCCCCCTCTTGAACCAGTTTCCATTTGCGTCTCGCCTATATCTTGCCTCATATTCCCTTGATTCTTGATGTATCCTGTGTTTGAATGTTGTTTCTAACCTTTTCCATTGTTATATTTTCAAAACTCAGTGTTTCTTTAGGTGTACTGCTCCCGGTCATTCATTGCATCCCATCTGTCTATCTTTTCCAATCCTTCCAAGTATTCCTGGATGTTGTTCCATCTCATCAGCAGAATTTTCTCCTGTACTTGTCGTGGCATCATCCATTCCAATGTTTCTAAAATTCCATCTTCCTCCATCGACGATGACAGATACTTTAAGGTTTTGAGTGGTCTCTCACAGTAATCTCTTAAACTGTTGTATTACCTTATATAAAATACTGTAAGCACCTCAGAATTAGTTAGGTTCTAACCTCGTTGCTACAGGATATGGGGAACAGGAATCAAACAGAACCCGATACTGCAGCTTATATCCGATTTCAGGATGGTTTAAAATCTAAAAACTAACTCAACATGTAATAACAGCCTTAAACAGACCATCAATGATAAACTCACCTAAATCATTGTAATCCTCAATAGTTCAGCTTGTAAGTACTTAAATTTTGTTTTGAAATAACATCACCTTTTTACAACACTTTTCGACGCGGTAAAAAGCATTTATAATAATAATCAAATAGGAGCAACTAAATTTTGTAGTAAATAGCACATGATCTATAGTTTCAGACAATTTAAAAGTGAGAAAACATTGTAACACATCTTAGAATTTCGCATAACGAAATTAGTTTCCAAGATAGCGAGTTCAATTGAAGTATAGGGTACCACTATTTTAAAGCCGTTTTTACAGTTAATTTTGGTAATAATTTCAAGTAATATGACCTACATAAACATTAATTCAAGTATGAACAGTAAATTCAAGAGTTAGATTCATTTAAACAGATGTTGAGAAACTTAACCTCAGATTTGAACATGTAATATCTGACTTTCATATAACTTTGCTAAATGAGTATATTTCTTTATTTGAAAAGATGTTTAGGTAAATAAATAGCCAGAAGATGATAAAGTTTAGTGTTAGAAGATCTTAATTAGAGTTTAAATATGTTTAAAAGTGATTTGCCAGTATAGAATTTTGTCACGTAATTTTTCACTCTAAAATCGAAGTATTCAGTCATTAGAAAAAAAGTTAAGAAGTCAATTGATAGATAGAAAGGATAGTAATTTTGGTTGAAACAACATATGGAAATTTTGGAAAGTATCATTGATTTTAAAGATCGTTTTTTAAATAATGTGGAATAGCAAGACATGTGCTTCATGAAAAAGTTAAATATTTGTCTTATTCGGGAATTCAGGAGAAGAAATTATGTTCAGAGTAAAGTTTATTTAAATACAAGGATTTTTGAGCAAGTTTTATTTCAAAATATTAAAGCATTTAATTGTAATAAAGTAAAATAGGTTTTGGTGCCAGAAACGCTTGGACAGTGAAACTCGAATTGAAGCACATTCGGGAGGAATAGTATTTTGAAAATTCGTAATAAATCAGGCAATATACTTAGAGATTCCAAATTTTTACAGTAACCGTTTTTCAATATGGGAATTTGTTTGAAGCTATTTTCAATTCGATATTCTTAATATTTCAAGTAGTCATATTGTGTTTTTGACCTTTACTCCACTTTCTAAATTAGGTAACATACTTTATTTGATATCAAATGATAGATGAGCAATAGAAGAATAGAATAAAATTTGTTTCAGCTCGATAGGAGTAATCTTTCGAAAGTTATGGCAATCACATTTTAATGACTCTTTCTGGTGAAACTACTAAAGTTACAAACAATTTTAAAATAACTTAATTTGACGTTTGTAGCGATATCTTGCAACTCCCAAAATTTCAGAGAGATAGGATTATTTTTGTTGTCAAGGTCAAAATTGTAGGGTGGAATATCGTCAGAAACTTATCTGATGCGATTTGTGGGAACTACCGGAAAATTTGGTTCCCAGGCTCACGCAGGGGTAAATAGCATAAATACCCCCTCTAGAACCTTGCCTCCCCCAGTCGTCAAACAGCAGTCTAGTTGTGCAGTACCAGCTATGTAGAACGGTAGCTTGTTTGGACTCGTGGCGCGGCAAAGTACCAACTTAAGCGGAAACGGTTGATTTTTGCAATCATGGGTGAAAGTCACTTTAAATACCTCCTGTAGCTAAGTAGCTGTGGGGGCGTGAGGTTGATCTAGCTCAAATGGTTGCATCGGATCTGCAAAATGTTCTTCTGAAAACTTGTCTGATCGCCTGTGCACTTTTCTGACTTTTTAAAATTTTGAAGAATATAGTTATCAAATAATAATGGACTAGTGAACCTTATTTGAACTTATACCTTTCCATAGCTTTTGGTTAAATAAGCTATGGCGACCAGGTCATGATATTTAAGTCAGAACTGTAACATCCTAGGCTATGCACGGTTATAGCTGAGACAAGGTGTTTATCTAACCCCCTAGGTAGAGCATTTTCCTCACAACATCAATTTTAAATTCAGTTAAACAAACCGGCAGTTTCAAACACAAATAACAATACATTTAAAGCATTTCGGATATCAGTTGATATTGTAATGGAAACTTAAATTCTTCTTGTATATCACGTTGAAATTTTTGAGTAGTTCTGTACAGTAAATTAAGTCCGAAAGGAATTTCTAAAACTTATTGCGTCTCATGGTTCCACATTGCCGGCATATATAAATTATCACAGTCAAACCAATTAAAGTCAGGGAATAAAATTACTTTTAAACAATGTATTGGAAACCGGGTGATATTATGCTGAACACCATTTTTTGAGATAGGCCTTACTTTCTGAGCAATTCATGATAGACTTTTTTAATTTGAATTTTCAAAATGGTGCTGCCTAGCCGGGCATTTTTTCTACGCATTGATACTCACACACTCATGTTGAGAGCAGTGATGTCAGATTTTCTATGCAGCAATGGGTGGAAATTAATTACAGCCAATCCATTGAGTTTACAAGAAACATGAAAGGGGAGAAAGTTGTTTCTTATATCTGTCTCTAAATAATATTAAAATCTGGAAACCCTACAGTATGTATCTTGGATGCACTAACTATATTCTGGGTGCCTTGTGACTTGGAAGATCTGCTGGTGTCATATAGGGCTTTCTGACCCCCATTTCATCAGTTACCTGTGGAAATTCATGTAGGCCGGACCTGTGACTCACTGGGGTGAGAACTTGCAGTTGGTACTCCTGCAAGGAGTCTGGTCACATGCTTTGATGTTGGCTATAATGGAATTTTTGAAGTAGTTCAGCTCGGCTGGTACAATGAACAGATAATGTGAAATTTTTCAGGGGTTAGTTCTGTCTGTCTTCTATGTTTCATAACTTACACCCTTTTGAAAAGAATGTCCGACTGCCGAATCAACTATAGTTGTGAACCTTTTTGTGTTTTTGATATCAGAATATAATGATTGTGAAATTTGAGCAGTGAGTTTATTTCAATAGTTTAACTGAACCCTTTTCTCTCCGAAGGTTGAAATTATTGAAGAGTGCCAACCATGTTAATTTGCAGTTGATTTTATTTCCAAAGGTGTATTTATGGTCTAAATTGAACAATTTGAACTTTATTTTTATCTTTGATGAACTCAAGTTTGAGATACAAGTTGCCAGTTAAGGAGATCTAGGCTTACTGCTAACCCGGGTAGGCTTGGATCGTTACAGTACACTGTTTCGTAATTCCTGTTTCACTCATCTCTGTCTTTCATCAGACCAATACTTCTTCAGATAAATCTGCAGAAACTTCTTATAGCTCCTATCACACCCAGCCACTTCGCAAGCCCATTCCAAAGCTTCATTCTTCATCATCATTTTAATATATCCATCCAATGTTTCAGAAATGCATTCCTTTATATTTCCACAAATATTTATGGGTGTATCTCTCCTCCAGGTACAAATTTAACTTCGGATAATTTTATTTGCACTGATTGCACTGTATTGTTAACAGCGCCATCCACTCTCCTGCCTTGAACATTTTGACCCACTGACTCAACTCACCCCATTGTTGTTCCATCACCTCCTAGTAATTTTCCACTTCCCTATGCAGTTTCATTATTCGGTACTCTAATCCTCTTACACTTCCATGTACTTGTGAAATTTCTTGTTTGACTTCCTGGATGTCATTGGCAATTCCTCTATTTACTCCTCCCTGTTTGTCAAATGCTGTCTTCAATGCCTTTTCCCAATTCTTTTCTTCTTCCTTCACCAGGTGTTGCACCTCCCTCAACATCAGACCTTCACATTTAGAAATCTGATTGTATATTCATTCAATCTGGGTATTTATTTCAGAATAAATACTATCTCTCTCTTTTTGCCATTCTTGTAATGCTTGTTGTTTTGCTGAGTAATATCTTCTATTTTCAGTTACAATTTTTATAATTCTCCTTTCAATCCTTGTTCTATCTTCAGCTGTCCTTGGATAATCATTGCCAGCATTTTTTCCACAGAACTAATTTCTCTACGAGAGTCTTTTTCGGTGAAACTAGTCTTTTAAATGTCATGAAAAGTGCCATTAGTACCCCCTTCATAATTTGATCGATCATGGCATTCATAACCCGAATCTGTGCCACTGTTTAAATTTCCTGGAACCATTAATTATTTTTTTTCAATTTGATCGTCTCTCTTGGTACTAACAGTATCCTTGGTTAATTCTGAAACTTAATCCACAGTTGCCATTTTTTATTTTTAAAAAGTATTTCATTCCGCTTGCACACTTTACTTTCACACAATTATCCATAATTCAACACAAAACCGAACACAGCAGGCAACGCAGTGGTAAAAACACAATGCCATATAGAAATTTCAGACACACCATCAAAAATGCACATTATCTGTACACACAAGAAAATTAACATATAATGAACTAAAATCTACATACACAAAGGCAAAAATCAAAGTTGTACATTTCCATCACAGGGCTAGATTACTCTTTTATGAATCAATATTTCAAAACAGTATTAAGAAAAACATCACGCAATCTTATTACTTCTGTTTATGTAAACAAAAAATTCCTACTTAATATTTTGCACCTTTACTGCAGTGAACACACAAAAAAAATTTACTTCACTCAACCAACAATACTTTATCATTTATTTGATTATTCTCTGTTTGCTGCAGTTTATACTTCACTTGATTATATTATTACCATTCGCTGTTACAACTAACTTGTCTTGCTTACTGTAAAAGCGCTTTTGTCTTTGACTTAAGCAAAATTTAGGTCTATACTGGAACTTACTGCACGTTGTCTTTGACTATATTAATTCAAATTGTTTTTTCTTTATCCTACCTTGATGTTGTCTTCTCATTCAAAACTGCTAAGTTCTTTATTTACAGAACTAATTAATTAGTTCCATGTCGTAGTCACACATCGCCGCTTGTAAAATTTTTTGTATACAAAATATTTCTTTTAATGCCCATCATTTAGCTGTAAATAGATTATTTATAGAAGTTGGCAGCTTATAATAAAACTTACTAGCACATTGTAAGGACATAAACTGCTATACCGGAGTGAGTATAGGTTTAGGTACCTTAACTGAATGTTACCTTGTAGAAAGTTCTGTTAGATTTGACTAAATAATTTTAAATGACCATGTGTTAGCCTGGATACCTCAACTGTAAAGTTTATCGGCTGCAACAAAGCTGAGGAAAGGTTTCTATTTATGAAAGATGAAAAATTAGCAGTTTATTCAATAGTCACATTTTGAAGATAGTAGTTACAGTTGAGTAGGCAATCGATCAAAACGTTTCCAAAAGATTGTAGATTATGGAGAGGAGAATTCACCCACTGACCCCTTTAGAAAATTTATAAGTTCATTATGGTTGTTAACCCCAAGTCTGGTAAGAAAAATCGTCACGGCCGACACACGCTCCTAGCTTGGCTTAACGATTTCCGGTTATTACTTGGCCTAACCGACACACACGAAACATACCGGCACAGGTTAACTATGCACAACGTTCCCCGGTTACAGACAAAAGACGCTGACCTCGCTACCACATCACCCTTTATACCCCCATCCCCATGATATATGTATATGGACGCTTTCCAAAAATAGTGTGAAAAGGTGTAATTATAGAATGTGTTTTAGAAATTAACTGTGTGTAGCCTGGTCTTCAAGGTTTATAAAAAGTGTTTAGCAAAAATTCCCAAATGATTAGCTTCCTTGTAAATTAATTTATTTTGAATGCGCAATGTTAAAAAGTTTCCAAAAATTAATTGGTGAACTGCTGAATTAAAAATTATCATGATCAGATTGGTGTCATCGTGTTCTACGTTAATTCCCGATTCCAGAAATGTAAATTTTATTAATATCGGTGGTGTAATAGCAAAGTTATGAGTCTCACAAAGATTGGGTTTAAATCTTTTTAGCAGATACTTGGTTTATGTTTAACAATTATTCAGGTGTTGTTTATATCGAAAGAGTGTTATTAGCTGAATTTTCTTTGAATTTAATTACATGTTTTAACCGTTGTTTTATTTACAGAAATGGCTTGGTTTGATCGCAAATAAATTTTGAATACTGCCACGTTGTGATTAATGACAAAATAACTGTAAAATTTATTTAAAATCTGTTCTACTGCATGAAATGTTCTGAAATTTTAATATGTTGTACCAGATTTTACGTTCTTTTAGGAAATTTTCATTTTAGTTCAAGAAATTATCGAAAACATATGATCAAAAATGTTGAAAGAGAAAGTGTGCTCAATGGAGTGTTTGAAATTTTATTTGATTTATTTACAACGGTTTAAAAGAATGTTAGTGAATTTAACCTTCTTTTGAATTATTGTTATTATAAAATAACTTTACTGTATTGAAAAGTGTTGAGAATTACTGAAATTATCACGTAACCAAAATCTATTGTTTACAAGTTGGATATTAATGGATTACCCTATTCCAGGTTAGTTTAAAGGTTCTTTATCATTATAAAATGTTTATTTAGAGCTTATATTATGTGTTGAGTGGCTTTACTATTTTTAAATCAGTTTATTTACTGAGCTAGTCTGCAGTATAGGCTTCTGCATGAAACGTTTCTCATGTCCTATACTTGCAATTAAAATTATATGTTTACTGGGAAGCTTGTAGCTATTTAAATGCTAATTGTCTGTATAATGTATTCTTAAATATCAATGAAGAAATTAACTTATAAAATTACTTTCAAAGCTATGAATGTTACAAACTGAACTAGATCATAGTCGCCAGTCTGGTTAGCTTCATTAGTATAGATAACAACTTTCAAAGTTTTTCAGTTACAAACAAGAAATAAGTGCACATTTTCAACTTCTTTTATTTCATCGTCAAATTTGTTCTTCGCAACAGAAGCCAAACTGCCAGACACGTCGTCTCCCAAGATTTTAGGTTCATGTACTTATAAAGGTAGGAAAATTGTGAATAATTACATTACATTTAATCCAGAAATCACTCGTTGTCTGCCGATCAATATTTCAATACAATTCACACGCCATGACTCCTCAGCGATACTCTGCGACAATGTCTTTACTTCAGAGAGCTTATATTACCAACTTATCGATATCTGTAAATTCTAAATTAAATAAAATTACATTAAAGGCATTATGCCTGTTCTATTACAAGCTTCCTCCCTCCCTTATTCCCTGTAGCTATGAAAACTAGAATTGATCCAAATTCTAAGGTGCTTACAAAATTAATCAACCTAATGTTTATTTTTCTCTCTTCAACACGCAGTAATACATTTGATTTTCAACATATTAATCACAATAAAAATATCCTTCAGCTTCTTTCTTCTCTCTGCAAAACTAAAAACTTCTTGGCAGCCAATGAACAACCAAAGATATTCCATCTTGGCAACATCCACTGTCAGAACTGCTAGAACAATCTTCCAAACTATAGATATTGTAGATACAACTTGAAACAGATGACATTTCAAAGAAATATAAATATATCATATATACGTAGCGAAACCCTGTTTCCTTACAAGTACCACCTCACCTACCCTGCCGGACAAGTTCTTATGATGAAAATTTCTTTCACCACCATGATTTAAATTAGGTAACCCCATGTCAGTGTGAGACACCATAATGGTGCCACAGCCAACTGGGCCAATGGAGCAGGTGTAAATCATTTAATGAACCTTTTACTTCAGTTGTGGAAATTAGTTATAGAAAAAGAATTCTCAGATAGGGCCCAAAGGCTTCTTCAGACTGCTTTCTCAGATATATTTGTGGGACTGCAATTATTGACACAATCAGTCCCAGAAGTAAATCAACTCTTGAAACTATTACTAGGGAGAGTCAAATATAAAAGAGCCTTTTGCAAAAAAAAATAAAAATAAATTATAGTTTACATTTCTTAATTATGCACTTACTCCTATGGTTAGTAATTTTTTAATTCTGGTATAAGATAAAGTTTTTTGGACGTGTATCAGACCAATTGCACAAGAACAGCTTCATCTCCTCATTTGTTGTGAGATGCTGTTCATCAGAGTGGCCCAGATGTATGGAAGTACATGATGACAGATCTGGGTTGCAGAGGGGATGTTCCTGGACAGCTCAGTGCATGTTGACCAATTTGTGTGTGTGTTTTGGTTGCATTGTGGTGTTTGGCTTTGTCATGGAGAAGTAATACACTTCTGATTGGAATACCATGCCTTTTTGACTCACTGGTGACTTAAACTTGACTGAGACGACCACAGTAAGCATTAAACAATCAATGTTTTCTGAATAAAATTGACAAGCAGAACACCTTTACAGTCCCAGAACACAGTGGTCAAGAACTCCCTTACAGACAGCATCATCTTTGCTTTCACTGGCACACCTTCGCCAACCTTCCACCACTTTGTACCAGTCTTCTTCAAATCAGGGGTGTGATGATGGACTCAAGTTTCATTGCACATAATAATTTTTTCCAAAAAAGTTTCACTGTAACTCGTTAGGAGTCTTCAATAAATTTCAAACTGCGTGGTTTTCTGTATGCATTCAGCAAATATGGAATCCATCGAGCCGACACTTTTTAGAATCTGAACTCATTACAAATGATTTACTGCACATTTCCATACCTGATCTGATCTTCATGAGAGATTTTAAGAGCCATTATGTGCTGATGGCCTTCGGCAAGTTCTTGAACAGATTCAGTGTGATGTTGGTACAGAGAGGGTGTGGGTGGGCATTGTTTCAAAAATGCTCCCAACCTTTCTTAAATTTGTTACACCACTTTTTCACGCGACCCCATGAAAGGGTTTCTTCCCCAAACTGTGGGAGTAAACAGAGCCCAGTTTCAGCAGCATGTATGTTTTTTTCTGATGAGAAAACTTAATAATAAAATGATGTTCAACGGCAGGGTGTAACTCTTTCTCATTCATCGTGTTTTTTGCTGACAATAAGAAGCACTTTGTATGCCTTGCACTTAACCCCCCTCTATGGTCCAACTGTTTCAGACTCCTCGTACCATTGATGGACGCACAGTTTAAGATGGATCATTTACATTTGATCCACCCTTGCAAAATCAGCTGTGACAACATTTCAAGTGAAATACTGGAAAGATGTTCACATTGTATAAGTCACTTATTTTGCCAACATCAGTATGAATATTTATTTCAGGAATATTTCCAAATAGACTAAAATATGCAGTTGTAAAACCATTATTTTAAAAAGGTGAAGTAACTGTTACCCATTCTTTACTTCCAGGATTCTCATTTCTTTTTTTTTTTTTAAAAAAAAAAAGGTCAGTATCAAAAAGTAATAAAATATGTTACTCACTATAATATTCTCACTAACTCACAGTTCGGATTTCAAAAAGTTCATCCACAAAAATGGCTATTTATTTCTTTTTAAATACACATTAAAGAAACTGAACAATAAAAGGTGCTGTATATAATTTTGTTGTGACGTTGCTAAACCATTCGACTGTTTTAGTCAAGAATTAGTTTTGAAAAATGGAATACTATGGTATATATAGAACTGCAGGTAAATGGTTTAATTCATACGTGGAAAGCTAAATCATTAGGGATGCTTCACCAGACTGGTAGAAAATACAACATGGCATTCCAAAAGGCTCTGTGATAAATTTAAGATTAGAGTTTGTTTAATAATTGTCGTAATCAAAACCAGATCATTAAGCTAAATTGAAGCTGTGTGTCTCTGTTAAAGAATCATATTCTTTTTTAAAGATGATAAAGTTTTCTAGCAAACTCTTGCTTCTAATGCAGTGATATTTAATAATTACCTTTTAAATTCAGATTTTTTTCTACAAGATTGTTATTTGCTCATTCAACCTTGATATTAACCAAGTTGATCATCAGTCTGCTCATCCAAATGTTTAGGCATTGCTTTAGATATTATTTAGTAGTGCTGGCAGCAGAGAGATTCCTTCGTAATATTTAACTTTTTTTCTGTCCCCTTTTTGTGTAATGGTCATGTTAGAATATTGTCGGTTTCCCAGTTATCTTCCAAGTATTTGGGATTTTTTCAGTAATTTCCACTTTTCTGCAAAAAGTGAGTACTCTTCATTGATTTGTTGTTTTTTAGTTCTGTAATATCATTCTGATTTCCAATTTTGTCTGGGGGACTGTAAAGCTGAGAAAATATTTTGAGGTCCAATTTTGTTGAATTTTTAGAATGTTTCTTCACACTTTAAAAGCTTTTCATAGTTTTATTTGTTATTTATGTTAAGATGCCAGTTTTTTACTTTTAAAGAACTGATTAGGAGGTTGATATTTCACTAATTTAGTTTTGAACATTCATAACACTTTCATGTTTAATTTTCTGAAAGTCTTCTTCAGTTGATTCAGAAAAGAGTTTTCTTTATGTCTCCTAACTTTTTTTTTTTTTTGTCATTGGCTGCTTCTAAAATCTTTCCAGTTGTAAAAAATATCAAAAAAATTTAGTTTGGAAAGTTTTTTGTTGTTTATCAACTTTTCTGTCATTTTATATATACTTTATTGGTTTTAGTGGGGTTTACTGGAGTTAATTTTGCCGTAATTGTCAAATAGGAGTCATTTTCAATAGTCATACCCATTTTTCTTTCACATTTATTATATCTTTCTTATTTCCAGTTAATATTACAACATGGTCAATGAAACTCACCTAAATGTGGGTTAGGAGATCTACAAGTTGTTTTGCCTTTCGTGAAGCTTTCTAATGTTTGTAGACTTTAATTTTAGGTCAAAAGCTTTGTACAAATTTCTTAGTTGTTCACTATTTTCATTTGTTCTTTTGTATGCAGGATATTTTTTCACAATGTTACAGAGGACTTTGTCTTTTCCAACTTGTGTACTTAAATTCCTTCATAATTTTTTAACTTGTCTGTTCAGATTTTGGAGATTTCATTTTATAAGATCTTGCAGAAATACTCCATTTTTTCCCCTTATCTTCATTTATGAGGCCATGATAACTAATTAATATGTAGTTTTGTTTTGTTGTAGATATAAGAGATAACCTTTCTGAGGGGAATAAAACTAAATGTGGAATCTAAGATTTTAAACTTTACAGAAAAAACAATATCTATTTGAGTGATTGCCTTTTATGTTGCTTCTCTGGCTTTTCTTTGGAGATGCAATACTTTTCAAACTTGTTTCCCATAATGCTAGAATAAAATATTTTGTTGATCTAATATTTTGGTCAGTTAATTTCCAGTTCGTAAAAGTGAGTTTATTTGGAATTATTCAAGAATATGTTTTACCTTCAATTTTAGATTTGAGCGAGGTTAACTTATCACTTCTTGCTCCTTCTGTGATGGTTTGGGCTTTTCAGAATCCTTAGGCCCAGTATATGAGACAGTGATTTTGTGATTATTTTTTTAGTGGTACTTCAGATTAGAATGTAGTCTATCTTTTGTGTACTACTATAATATTTATTTTGTCTAGTTTAGTAACAACTTAGTTTTGCAGAAGAGTCACAACCTGCTGCTTATATAATTAGATCATTGTTATTGGCTGAAAGGCAACTCATATCAAATCCATAACTGCACAATATATTGTTTTAGTCAGTCCTAAGTTGATCATCAAATCTCAAACATGTGAGTTCTGTAGTATAGTGGGTTTAACACCTTGCAGACCAAGAAGGGGTACAAGTATCAGTATGTGTTTTGGATGTAAATTTAAGTATAATTATAGTAGGAGCAGAGCAATTTGGTAGTAAACAGTGCCTATTTTCCAGTACACAAAGCATATGTGACAAAAACAATAGCTACTATCAGTGACTTACCTCATTACTAAAAAATTATGATGCTCATAAAGCATTTAATTAATGAATGAATGGTTTTTCCATAAGATTGACTCAGTTATTAATAAAGAACTAACTATTCTGGAAATAATTAACAGTAATGAATCAGCAAGAAAGTATATGTCATTACCTAGCAATCCACATTGCAAGTTGAACTAATATGTGCGGCTAAGAACTTTGCACCATCCATTTATTTTTTCAAGTTACACTGTTTAAAGTCTGTTAGTTTTAGAGTTCAAAGTTTGACTTGATTAAGAATTTTTCAGAACTGAAGCACTGTGCTCTGATGTAGGCTGTCCAGTGATTTTAAACAGTTGTTAAGTAAGAACTTTATTAAATAGGAAATTCCAGTTCATGGTCTGCTTCATATTTTCATATTGATTGTGTTAATTGATATTTTCTAAATTAACTTTTTCCAACAGTTGGTAGCAAACAGGTCTGCTATCAAATTTGTGTTTTTAACAAGAACTTAAAGTAGTTATTTAGTTTCAGTGTTATTTTCCCACAGCAGCTAATATTCCATACCTCAAAGTTTAACATCTCAAAGCAACTGTAGCATTACACCAGTTGTGCCAATAAATCCGATGTAGATATTTCTTTCAAATTGCCTCCAGGGATTGTCTTTTCTTAATTCATAAGTTTTTTTACATAACAAGGAGAGAATGAAAATGTTATTCCATTTTTAAAACTAGACTTACAATTTATAGAGTTTCTATTTTGGTCCACAGATGGTATTATATTTCCCATCTGCTCTACCTGTTGGGAGAGCTTTCCCCAATCTTGTTTTGGGATGGATAAATGTGATTTGTGCCATGTCGTGAAACAGTTTACAGACTTCAGCTTTGAACTTAATGCATGGCTCGTTGTTCATATTGCAGGTTCTTCTATGCTATTGAATAATTACACGTATCACCTTAAAGTTCATTCTTGCTTTTATTAACTGACCGCATACAGTTCCACGTCACCACCAACATTTAAATTGGCAAATCTTACTGCAGATAAAGCAATGCCAAGACTTCATTTCCAATGATTACAGATTCTCACCACATTCCAGTCTGGCTAACACCATGCCAACCATCACTCCAACAACCTAATTCTGACATATGCTCACTTCTTGTACAAACTTTAGTCTGAATCACTTAGAAATGTACTACAGAATGCTTCCTTCAAAACTTTATACTCAAAAGCTGTGCAGACTTGCTTCCATTCGAAAAGGCAACATGGCACAACTCAACGTTCACTAGTTACCCGCCATACTTATACTACCTGCAAGAATCATCGAACTATCCTTTACAATACATAGCTGCACCCAGCAATGTTCCCAGAAACGTAAGACTTACTAAACAGTTAATCTCACTGAAAATACTTCTTTGATTTCCTTAAACTATAAAAATGCTTTACTCCAACCCCAGATAAAACCTAGTCATTACAAGTCCACTATGACTAACTTTTCTGCACATGATACTGACATATTACTGTCTCGCCGAAA
>CM061920.1:270462564-270544892 GCA_031002005.1 Vandiemenella viatica
TTGACATATGGTTTATGAAGGGGGATAATCTGTAAGAAAAGTTATTACGGAATCAGTGGCTATGTGTGACATAATTAATAATACAGAAAATAGAAATTAAATTCATGAAAGATAAAGATGCTTATCCACTTAAATATCAGAGAAATAGTTAGCACATAATGTTCTAAAAGTTAAAATAACCTTAAATACAAAATTTTAGTATAAAAGATGTAATTTCAACAATTTATAAAAAAACCAAAGGAATATTAAGACTACAGTTGGAACATCAAAATCAAAAACAAATCATTTATAAAAGCATTAAAAAATAAAATGTCAATTCATAAATAAGGAAATAGTATAACAAATAGAAATACAATAACACTTCAATGCATTTGAAAGGTTTTAATAGAGAAAAGATGAATTCCATGGTTGGTTAAAATATTGTGCATTTGATAATATAAAATGGTAAGGTTTTAACTACAGAGAATTAATGAGGGGCACTAATACTAAAAGAAAAGGCATTTTTAACATTAAGAATGGTGTTAGTTTCATTTAATCCAAAAAGGAGAAATGGTAAATATTTCCTTTCGAAGGTATGTTTAGTGGACATGTGGTGAAAAAATAAGCAATTTTAATAGATATTTCATGATTTCAGTTTTTCAAAGCTTTGGATACTGGTGTAAACTAGAATTAAAACATAAACTTGCTAATATAAAAGATTTACTAAAAAATAAACTTGCTAATATAAAAGATTTAACAAAGTAGTTTTATTCAGAGAGAGAAAAGAGAAATTTGGTGTTAAGATACTTCAATTAATTTTCATAACTAAACTAAAGCACATTTCAGAAAAAGTAGGAGAAATATTTAGAGCTCTGATATATACTTGGAAATGATTCAGAAATAAATAAGGATTTTGGCTGAATTCAGAGGGGATTTTTGTTGTATGACCTAGAACATTCTAGATCTTATGGATGACAGGGCACAGCATTTCCATGGCAACTGAAGCCACAAACTAAGAAGGTATAAAAGCCAGGGTGGGTCGTTAGACTATTTCAAGCAAATACATTGTCATACAACAAATGTATCTCCAGGACAGCACAGGAACTGCCTCTTCACACCTTGAAGTTGACTATCATAATCTGCAACAGCCAGCACACCAAGACCCTTCAGCCAATGAGAAGCCACCATTCTATAATCCTTCCAATTGCAGCTATCTTTATTCTGACCAATCACTGCTTATCCAAATAACCCACCTAACAAATTTTTTTCAAATAAAGCATTATATTTCTATGTAATAATCAGTAGTTTTTGGCAGAGAGGTCCAATACGGACCTCCAACAGCCTGCCACCTGGTCTGGGGGATTGCAGGAACAGCTTTTGTAAACACAGGATGTACATGGTAGAGTGATTCAAGATAAGAACGTGGCAAGTTAGGCCTGAAAATCAAGTTGAATTTAGGATAGTATTGGGATATTTTGGACTTAGAATAATTTTGTATGGCAGTGTTTAAGACTTAAAACATTTAGTGAGGGGATCAAGTTGGACAAATAATTGTTAATGAGTCAAGAAATCGTTTTCATTACTTGAATTATTAACTTCAAAAGGGGTGCTTTTTATTTTCTGAACTTTAAGATGCTGGAATGACTATTAGATTTCATGGAAACTAACCTGCAATAAATTAAATAGGATCAAAGCTGATAACTTTTCTGGTACCAGCTATGAGCATTCATTGGAAGAACATACAGTGACTTGAACTTTTCTACATCATAACAGTTTAATTAAATAATAGTAAAGTGTTCTAAGGACTTTGTGACCACTTTAAGGTAGAATTATTTTCAAATTTTTGATAGTGAAGTTACTGGACTGATGCAGTCATAGTTGACATTTTTTTTTTGCATCTGCTTAACGTCTCTCTAACAGTGAGGTATTTAGAGTTTAGAGACGGGAAAGGATGGGGGGGGGGGCAAGGAATGGGAAGGAATTTGGCCATGGCCTTTTGAAGGAAGCATCCCGGCATTTGCCTGGAGTGATTTGGGAAACCAATGAAAACCCAAATCTGGATGCCCGGACGGGGATTCGAACTGCCGTCCTCCCGAATACGAGGCCAGTACGCTAGCTGTTACACCACCACGCTAGGTTTCACATACATACAAAGAACTGATAGCATATAGTATACGCCACTGTACTACCATAAATTATCATCCAACAAGAAGCATAATTACATGACATAAATATATGACCAGGGAACTGTTCTATACCTGCAACCATATCCAAAACATAGTCATGGGGTTACACTTATATACTCACACTGTAAGTGTCATTGTACAAGAAAGGCCGAGAGTCGTTATTCACAAATATGTTGTTTACTGGCTCCGTCACACCTAGGATACAGATCGTTCCCAACATCATTTGCTCATCATATCCCCACCACACTGTTTCACCACTCAATTTTGATTTAGTCAATGAGAAGTTTAGCAGGTTGTACTTTCCATCTTCATAACTGTCTGCAAATGAAATATAAACATGCAATTGTTAATATTTTATTAGCAATTATATGAAAAATTATTTTAACAGAAATTGTGAGAGAAAAAATTGAATTTAAACAAAGCATAACAGAAATTAATGAAAATTAATGATATTTACACACGAAATTATCCACATAAATCACTACAAACTGTCAGAAATTATCTACAAAACATCGTAGCTCACATCAATACTTAGAATTACAAACTTTTGATCAACGTTTCATGCATAGTACTGTTCTTGAACATATTAAATAGTACTTACATAGTATTTTTCCTTAAAACAATGTCCGTTTACAGTTACAGGAAATATATACAAAAACATATTTACTCAACTCCCAGCTTGCTACAAATAATTTCATACAATTTTATTAAAGGTCTGATGGCGATTATACTATGATCTGCATACACTGATTCAGTTAGGAAGAGTATCGTAAAGCTGCTGTATCTTTTCCTAAGGCAAGCCCATAACTTTTGTAACTGGTCTATGATATCCTAGATACTGGCACTGAGATGGAGTTGATGGCTGAGCTGGTCCCACACACATTGAATCGGAGGCAGATCTGGATATCTTCCCTGACTTGAAATTTTGAGAGAATATGGTGGGTGGCACAAAGAGTTTACTTATTTATTTTTTAAAAAAGAATCTAAAAACCACCTTCTCCCCCCTTACATCACTTAATTTCTATACAAACCCACATATTTTATACCATGTTGACAGAATTGTACACACATTTACTTTAAAACAAAAAGAAAAATACTGTCAACATTTGTTTTGCAAAAACCTGAAATTCTTTTCTCCCTTTCCGCCCTCATAATTTTTTCAAGGCTTTTATATATGTATATAAATCCCTACGGTTTTATCTGATACCTAGGGACCTTAACGCACATATGCATTAAAAGAAAGAGAAAAATATTGTCAACATTAAGCTTGCAAAAACCCAAGCCCTCTCCCCCTTTACATCTCCTTAATATTTATCAATATTCTTTATACATACCCATAATTTTTATCCAATACCTATGGAACTATGAACACATAATTTAAAATGAACAGAAAAATACTGTCTACATTTGGTTTTCGGAAACCAAACTCCTTTCACCCTTTCCACCCCCCTTAACTTTAGTTAATGTTCTTTATACAAAGCAAAAGTCTTTCTCCGATTTTGAAGGAACTTTAAAAGTGTATATTTAAAATCAAACAGAAAAATACTGCCTACATTTGGTTTGCTGAAGTCGAATGCCTCTCTACCCTTACCCCCAACCCTCTTAATTTCCAATGTTGTTTACAGAAACCCACAGTTTTTATCAGCTTTTCATGGAACAATGCACATGTAAACTTTAAAACAAGGAGAAATATATCGTCCACATTATGTTTACAAAAATTCAATCTTCCTCCCCCTTTCCACTCCTTTAATTTTCGACGATTTTCTTTTACACAGACACCATTTTGATGTGATATCTATGGAACTTTGCACACATACACTTTAAAATAAAGAGAAAAATACTGTATACACGAGGTTCACAAAAACCACTCACTCTTCCCTACCTCCTAGTAGAACGGGCATAGGTGAGAGACCAGATACCACAGCCTTTAAGACATATACGCAGCTAATTAAAGCCACTAAGTTAACTAAACCATGAATACAGATACTAAACCAAACTCCAAATAGTAAAAATCAAGCTTTAAACATACCTAACCAGCTGTAGCAGGATATCATCCATCATGCCATATGCAATATTTTGTTGTGATCACATCTTTCCCCTCACCATATGTCTCACCTCACACATTTCTCACCGAAATATTGTGCAATTTGTTTGTTTTTGTGGTTTTTTTTTTTGTGTTCATCTCGTCCTCCTGCTTTCATCTGTGGTGAGTGACGGGTTATTTTTCCCTATGCTATCTAAATTTAAGTGCCCAACAGCAGTTTCTTTGTTTCCGTCATCCATATAAAGTTCAGTTGAAGGCATTTCATCATTTTGTATCAGTTTTGTATAGTTTCATTTAGTATTTATGCAATGTATTAACAATGTTTAGATTGTCAAGAAGCCATAAATTACTCATTGCTGAGGCATGTGATGCTTCTTGAACATTCCTTTGTCAGTAGATGCTATCACCTTTTGGTGAGCAGGTTAGAAGCTGCAAGTTTATTCATAGAAGATACGCAGCTAAAGATTGTTTTGGTAACTCAAATATTTTCCAGTCCCTGTTCCAATATTTTAATTTAACTTTGCTTTGTTATACTTTGGATTGAAGTCTTCGTAAAATCCAAATGACGCTCACATCATCAATATATATTCAAGTACACTAACTAGTGGTGAGCAGGTAATGGACTTTCACACGTTGTTGAGGCAGGTGTGGAATGACTGAACTGTTACAATTAACAAGAAGATTGAGAAAACAATAATCAGCATTAGAATGAAATACCATAGTTTCCATATAATTCCAAAACCTGTCCAAATTTTGAAAAGAGATTAGGCACAAAATTTAAATTAGGGCAAATATTGTATTACATAACTATTCACATATCTTTTCTTCTCCGATTACATTTTTAATTCTTGTGTTGTTTTTTAAAATCCTTTTTAAAGGAAAGTGCTATGAAATACTACAACAGTTTTATTTATTACTATCACTATTCATTTTCACAACTAAAAGTACTGGAACCAAATGCATCCTCATTCCAATAAAAAGAATTAATTTATCTAGAAACAAGAAGTATGTAACTATGCTAGAGTTTGCATAATATGTCAACTTACTCAAAGAATCTCCATCATCCCAGTAAAGATAGCCAGAAGCATTTCCACTCTCATCAGCAGCGACAATTAGGTCGAAGTCATTCTTACGACTGAAAATAAACGAAATTAAAAAAAGTTTAGTCCTGTAACATTCAATCATTTAAGAAAGTTAACAGAAATCTGTTACATACTGCACTAAAATCACCAAACATATAACACTAAACTAAAAAATGTTGTATAGTTTAAAATGATCAGAAGAAAACTTAATAATTTCTGATTAACTATTACATATATCAACTTGATGTTACAAAAATCTATGGCAATCTTTAGTAAAGAAACCTGAATCATCAGAAAATACCATTTTTCTAACTATATAAACTATTTGTAAACATTAATTTCGAAACAAAAACTCTCTATACCTTAGCAGTAAGTAATATTTCTACATTTCAGAAAAAAGGCAGAGACAAAATTGGTTACTCAAATTCAAATTAATGCAATGTCTACTGTGCAAATAAAACACATGGTAATTTATTACAAGTGTGAAGCTATTTTTGAAATTTATATTCTACAACAAAATATGATCAAATGCCGTTGGTACATCTTTAAGTGACAACCTAGAAAAACTCAACCTACTTGCACTACACTAAGCAACTGTAACTAATATCTGCTCACTCCATCGTTACCACTATCATGGCAATTTAATATTTTTAAGCCCATTACTTTTCGTATACAGCAACGCAAAAATTATTTGAAACAATCACAGCAACTATAAAAGAATCCTCTAGTGTTTACAATAATAAAAAGTATAGGCAAAATAAATCATAAACTACAATACTATATTTTTAATCCTACAGTATAATAGGTCTTTGTAGTAACAATACACGAAACTGATTTTTAATAACTATTCGTAAATGAAAGCAGTATAAAAAGACTTGAACTTACAGTAACAGTTTAAGCATCATTGGTTAGTAATGTTACTCTACATTTTTCCTTAATAATGCTGCTGCAAATTTCAATAATAAATATTTTAAAAAGCTTCCAAGAAATTTTCAAATATTCTTTTATACCTCTTTCTTACTTTATTTGTTGACTAGCAATGCCTGTGACTTCATCCATGTGGCCAGAGAAACTCTCAGTTGATATTTCTTTGACTCAGAAATGAGATTTGAGAACAGAACATAAGCAATCTACATAAATAAACAGATTTTTTATCGTTAACTTATTAACAAAAGATATGAGCAAAGTAACAATTCCAGTTCAAGAATTAAAATCAACAAAACCTTTTAAGTAGAAAAAAGACAATTTGCAAAGGTACATAGAGTGTAAATTATTATGTAAGGCAGAGCCTCATCTATGTCCCCATTGTTCACATGATGCAATGGACTAATTTATATTTAATTGTTGTAAACGTTTCAACTACAAGAAGGCTTGCACTACACAGTATTAAATTGACAGAGTCTAATACAGAACACTTACATTAAGGGATTTTTTTCTTCAGCACATCAAAGTCACATAGAAAAATAATGTAAGGATTTGAAAATAAATAAAATAAAAAGTATCCCACATGTTGACTGATGATGTAATCTATCACTGAATGTATTTTTGCTGAAATCCATTCACTAGTTTCTGAATGGCATGCACGTTCACACTCGACGTGCAACCAAATTGGAAAGTGGTCGCTTCCATGTAGGTCGCGATCCACCTCCAAATGCATGGAGTCCGCAATTGAGGGGGAACACAAGGAAAGGTCAATGGCAGAGGACGATCCGGAAGCAGTGGTAAAGTGGGTCATTTGACCAGTATTAAGGATACAAATGTTCTCTTGCTCCATTAATCTACCAATTACTCGGCCTCTGGGGCAATCGGTGTTCGAGCCCCACAACGCACTGTGTGCGTTGAAGTCTCCCATAAGTAGGAATGGCCGAGTAAGCTGCCACAAGATATCTGAAAGGTCGTTGTACTCGACAGGCACATTCGGTGGTAGATAAATGGATCATACGGTCAGTTTAATGGGACCATAAATCCTCACTGCCACTGCTTGTAAATCAGAGGTGAGAGTTAAAGGTTCCGAGTGGACAGTGTTTCGGACAAACACTGCCACTCCACCCTTCGCTTGATCACCCTCGGTATCGTCCTTACGGTAAACGTCATATCCTCTTAGCACAGGTTAGTGTGTTGGTCTGAAATGTGTCTCTTGTAGACAGAGACACAAAGGATCAGACCGTGCTAAGAGGTGGAACACCTCTTTGTGAGCTTTAAAACCGTTAATGTTTCACTGAAGTATGGGAGCAATCCTTACCTATTTAACCTCACCCGTCCCGGTTCGGCTGGGTCTTCGGTCACTTCATGCTGAGGAACGGGACCAGAGTTGTCCACCAGCATCTCCGTGTCTTCCTGTCTGGAAGCGGAGACAGACATCTCCGACCCAGAGGACTCCTCAAAATCCTCCCCATCCTTTTTCTTCTTCTTCCTCTGCCTCTTACCCTTGCTCTCCCCACTGCTGGGCAGTCTGGGAGGAGACGAAGAAGGGGACTTTACGAACTGGGTCGGATCAGTCTGTCTAAACTTTGGACTCCTGATCTTTTGATCACTTCTATTTCAACCAGTAGCAAATGGTATAGCTACCATTTCAATAGTTCACGGTGGAATAGGAGGTGCTGTTAACCTGATTGCTGGTGGAGACTTTGTTTCTGCTGCTGGACTGGTCGAGGTTGCAGATGTGTTGCTAGCGACATCCGCGGTCTTAGGTGTTATGACCTTAGTTGATGTTGCACCACACTTGCATTGACATGAGCACGTAGTGCTCTTGCCCATGTCTGCAAAGGATGTCTGCGTAGCAACACTTTATTTCCTGACGGGAGTCGAGACCATTTTGGCAAAGCTACTTCCAAAAATTGGAGCGGTGAGCGCTTTCGCCTTCTTCTTTGCCTCTACATAAGGTATCCGCTCTTTGGTCTTCAACTCCTGTATCTTGCGCTCCTACTCCAGGCAGGATGTGCCCCGGAGCAGTTGATGCACACCTGTGGGAGTGTGCAAGTGACACCCGGTTCATGTGCCTCCTTGCCCCATCTACCACAGGTGGGGTTGCCCTTGCATGACGCCGTCGTATGTCTGAACCTCTGGCACTGGAAGCAGCGCATTGGGTCCGTAAAACATATGGACAGACGTTCAAGTTAATGTAGCCAGCTTTAATACACTTGGGCAACACTGGAGTGTCAAACGTCAGGACGAAGGTGGCAGTCTTTTCAAGAGTGCCATTTACCCTCCGTGTAATCTAACGCACCTCGACCACTTGCTGATCGTCCCACTCCTTAACCAGTTCCTCGGTCCCTAAATCCATAATGTCTCGGCAGGTGACAACGCCTTTACTAGAGTTTAGGGTTCTGACTACGAACTCCCCGAGCTTCTCGCAATTAAGGAGCTGGGAAGCCTGCCTACTGCTGGTTGTTTCCAGCAGCAGCGTCCCGTTCCTCAACTTTTTGACTGATCTTAAGGTACCGACCAATCCTTCCAGTCCTTTATTAATGTAAAAAGGGGACACCTTCTCAAACATTCTCTCTTTCCTCTGCATTACAATGAAAGCGTTCGCTAGGGAACAAACTTTTCCGTTACTATTACATTCAGAAGCAGGAGGGCTATCAACCCTGACCCGCTTCTTGGAATTGGGTGTATTTTTATTTGCCTGCGGCACACCCGTACCGCAGGGTTCTTTGGTTTTTTGTGAGGCTGAATTTTTGGTCCCACGAGAAAAACCAGTATAAGAAGGAATGCTTATACAACAGGGGTGCGCAGGTGCGCCTGAGGTTGCACGTTAGTGAATGAATTCCCTCTCCATCCATTCATCTCCTCGGCACGTGGCAGACCTTAAGGTTGAGGTTTTTTTTATAGAGGTTTCTACCATCCTCGCGATCCAGGCAATGAAGCCAAGATCCCCGTTCTCCTAGGCACACAAAGTTCCACCACCACGCCCTACGGAGGTTGTTGAAGCATGGTAGGAGTTTACCGTGTGGGAAACTTGCACGCTCACAAGTTTCCAGCTCGGGCACCGCGGGTTCGCCAAACCCGTACCTGGCAAATGTTTCTAAAAGTCATGGCTATGTTTAGTAATTTCAAGAAGATAGGAATAGTATTAGAGAAGCTGATAGATAAGGGTAAAATAAGATATAATTACTGGGATCAGGAAATTGCAGAATATAGATTTGATGAGAAAAATCGAGCAGTTTTAATACAAACAGTTACTGGCCAATAAGGGTCACATGATCTATCATGGGGCCGGAGGAAGAGAGGGCCATCTCAGGCAATCAACTTCGAATTCTGCCAGGTGTGAACATGTGTATAACATTGCTGCTATCAGAGGACATTTAAAACCAAACAAAAATTAATTCATTAAACTAAATGAATTACAATTCTCTTAAAATTTTTATTTCTTCTGAAACCCTACAGTATAGAAGTGTAATAGAAGACCAAAACTTTGGTTGCCTTGCTGATAAATTGCTTTGGTGATATTAATGAGAAGATTCAGGGACCTTCTGTCCAGTAGATAGCAACAGGGTTTTATATAGAGCATATAGAACTAAAAATCAGGAATAAGTTTAGTACTAATTTCAAGAAGATATGATTAGTATTAAGAAGCTGATAAATATGGAAAAAAATAAGATGTAATTATTGTGAAAATGGTAGAATATAGCACATGACGAGAAAAATCCAGCAGTTTTAATAGAAACACGTAACGCGAGCGTTAAGAGCACAGAGTGGATAAATTGTTTTGCTGCAGGGACCAAGCCGGCAGGGAATATGTTGGCTAGTGAGACAGAAAAGTGAACTTTAGAATTTAATAGAGAGAAAAAGGAGTGGAGTGGACAGGATGCAGCAGGGGATGATCTCTGGTGTACAAGTGAAAGAGGAATGAAGGATTGGCTGATTGGGTCATGTGATGACAAGAGGGAGTTATGACTGGCTGCAAGACAAAAAGTGCGGTGAGCAGCCATGATATAGTTAGTCTTTACAAGTAACGATGGTTGCTTAACGTGTCGCCGCTCATGGTGGGCTAGTGTGTGTGCCATGTGTTGTGTTCTGCATGCCGTCAAGTAGTGATGACGGTCGAGTTCGTTCTGTAGACAGTTAATGACAAGGTGCACTATTTGGAATGCTGGTCTTCTAACTGCTAACCGGCTGTCTTCGAATTGTAGTACGATGCCTGGGATAGTGTGTTTTAAATTTAAACAGTTCAAAATTGATCCTCTGCACGTTAATGAACCTTCTATTAAAGTAACCAGACAGTGACATGTATTTTCACTAGCAATCCTAATTAACTTTCTGAATCCCAGGTGGCGACTGACCTTGACCAAAGAACCTGTAAAATCCCACCCAGAGCCACACAGTGAACCCATTCCTACCTATCCCGATCCTAATTACCACCATCACCTCTTATAAATCTCAGAACCATGTTCAGGCATGGAAGAGTGCTGTCTGAAAGACTGAAGCGGAGTTGCAACAATTTATGTGGGCTGGCTACAAGAAGCAGTACATGTACCAGTCTGCTAACCTACAAACATTTGGTCGTTACAAACAGTTACTGGCCAATAAGTGTCACACAATCTATCAAGGAGTTGCCATTAAAAGAGGAAGAGAGGGTTTCCTCAGGTGAACATCTTTGAATTATGTGTGTGAACATGTGCATGCAGTTTGTTAAAGATGAGGGGCTAGCAGTAGCCAGTTTGGTACAGTCAGATCCAGATTGGGAAATTTTAACTCTAAATTTAGGGAAATTAATTTTTTAAATTAATAAATGACCATTCTGAAAGTTATGTAGAGAGAAATTATTAATTTGGTGGAATGAGTGTGAAATTATTTTAATTTGTTTTTCTTGTAAGTAAGTCTGCAATCATTCTGATCCTAGTTTATTAATCTCCTTTAATATCAATAGTCAAAGGAGAATGTATATTGGTATTATTCTTATTATATATCCTGATTCAATTTTATAAAAAGCTGATGGAAGTTTTCTAAATTTAGAATTACAGTGATATAATGTATTATAACTGGAATAATTACAGCATGGGACTCTGAAACACTCATGCATTTCCACATAAATTATAATGTACTAGCTATTCATAACAATATTTCAAAATATTTCACATGATGTAATTGTTAAGTAGAAGGTACACATTATGACTATGCCTGAATAGAACTAAGCTGCATTCACAAGACAAACATTACACAAACAGTTTTACATCTCACCTCTGTTAAGTAGAATTTATTATTGCAATGACTGCAAAACCTTTAAAAAAAAGAGAGAATTGTTTGACAGATGATGAAGTTTAATTGTGATATGATATAAAAAGAAGTTTAATAGGAAACTCAGAATGGGGGAAAAGTGAAGAAAGCAATAAAATAAAACAACAGGTGAAATGATGAATATTATTGGAGAGAGGGAAAATATGGTGTATAGGTTAATGAATTTGGGAGAAGAGAATTGCCAACTGAAGGAGAGGGGAAGGGAAGGAGTGGAAAAGGGGGGGGATTTTGTTTCAGGATCACTCATGGATGATGTGTCTTTCAAGAATTAAAATAGGCTGTAATAATTCAAACAGCTTTACATTCTAATCGTAATGTGATGTTTATATTACCATCTTCTGTACGAAGCAAGACAAGACAGGGAAGAGAGACACACTGAATTCACAGGAATGGTTATAGTTGTAGGGGACTGTTAAATGAGGCATCATGTTATACAGTGTGTTAAAAAAGAAAAAAGTCAAATATTTTATGTGGTGATTGCTTAACCATCAAAACAAAACTAAAATGTCTAATAAACATTGGACTAGAAACACTTACTTTCAGAGTTCACAGTAGGTGCTCAATGTGACATCAGCTCATAGCAATGCATGCCTCTGCCCTTTGGCATAAGGAATAATGCATTATTTAAAACTATCCTGGTTGGCCATGTATGTGCCGAGATACACTGAACCCGTAATCCTGGAACATCTGCACATCATTAATTGGTGTGACATAAACCAATTTCTTCACGTGCCCCTATAATAAACAGTCTAGTGGATTGAGATCCAGGGATCGGGCAGGCCATTGTGTGGGGACCGCAAGCTCAATCTAGCATTTCTAAAGTGTCAGCATGAACTGTCAACACTGACTGAGGTTAAAATCTGCTGGTGCACCATTGTGCTTAAACCACATCTATAGTCATTGCTGCAATGGCACATTTTACAGAAGGAGAATATGAAATATGAAGAAATACCAAATAACAAGCCACATTTAATCTATGTGGGAGCATGTGCGGGCCTATTATCCTATCGCCAAGAACACCTGCCCATATCTTGACTGAGATACAGTGTTGGTGACTTCATCCATGAACTGCATGAGGATTGCCAGCAGCCCACATAATTTTTGATGTAAATGGTGGATCAGAACCACACCTTCGCAACAGCCACAAGCAAACTGGCCAGCTGGTCTAGTGGAATTGGACACAATGGTCCAGGTGTGGGTACAGCAATTGTTGATGCAGTACTGCCCAAAGAAGATGATGACCACTGCAGCTATTCAATCACACACTGGTTCCAGAAGTGCCTTCCACTGAATGTAGCACACAATCCTTCTGATATGGCTTATGGAGTGAGCAAGGCAGTCCACCTTGTAGGGTGCTAGGGAACCTGTTTCCCCAAGAAAATGTATCTGAACAGCTTTGCATTGTGGAAATCTCTCTTCAGAGAGGTAATGGGTTTACTGGCCTCGTCCATTTGCAAACTATAGCAAAATATTTCATTTCCCTTGTTGTGTAATTGGCATCCATTGCTAAATGGGACCTGCCATTGCAATGGTTACAGCATACTGTATTGTACCACATATATCAAAATAACATGTAAATAAACTGCAATATATACATTGTAGGGTAAGACATCACTTTACATATGCAGAGTAAGGAGCAAGTACACAAAAACACACTAAAATGACTGCCTCTATGTACTGTACACAGCTGGCACTATACACACTACTGATTACACATCTAGTGTGGTGGACGACTGGTAACACTTTGGTTTTGCATTTTTGAGAATGCAGGCTTGACTCCCCATCTGGCCATCCAGATTTGGTTTTCCCTGGTTTGCCAAAATCACTTCACATGAAAGCCAGGATAGTTCCTTTCCTTCCAATTCCCCAGTTCTTTCCTGCTTCTAATGACCTCAACATCAACAAGGTGTAAAGCCAAATATAAACAGTGCTGTACTGCAGTTCCATAGTGTAATGCTTATTGCACTCTAGGATCGCATCTTCAGTGTATGTAAGCATGTAAAGAGCCAATAGGACAATTAGAATGGCAGTTTCAAAGAATGAATGATCCCTTTTGCCAAAGGGCACAGACAGGCATTGCCATGGATGGACATCACATTACATACATGCTGATTCTCGGCTGTCTGGGTGGCGCCATGTCATCTGGAAGAAGACCCCAGAATGAGGGTCGAAACGTCGGTTTCAAGAAACATGATGCGGCGCCACCCAGACAGGCAAGAATCAACTGACTCTGGCCGCGGAAGCCTACGATTACATACATGCTGTTAACTTTGGACATATGTGTACGTGGCATAATACAAGAGTAATTAGGAAAGTAACCTCCGTTTGGCTATAAATAAAAAACTTGGATAGTAAAAAATATTTTATTATATACATCTTAAAACTACAGCTTTTTGCTATTTTTCAACTTATTCACCATTTAACTTTAAGCATTTGTCATAATGTTTCACTCATTTACAAATTCCTTCTTCATAAAATTTAGCCGCCTGGGCCCATAGCATTTTGAAGTTCATCATCATCATCGAAGTGCTGCGACGCGAGCCACTTGTTCATGTGAGTGAAGAGATGATAACCACTAGGCACCAAGTTGGTGTTGTAAGAGGGATGATCGAAAATGTCCCATTTGAATTGCTTAAGAAGATCTTGAGTCTTACGGGCACTGCGAGGATGAGCATTGTGATGCAAAAACACAGCACTGAATGACATCTTACCGTGACATTTGTTTTGAATGGCTCGCTTAAGTTTCTTCAAAGTTTCAGAGTAGACATCTGAAGTGATTGTGGTGCCACATTCCATAAATTCAACGAGCAAAACTCTCTCGGCATCCCAAAAAACTGTAGTCATTGAAAATGTTTGGCAGGCTTTCTTCGGCTTGCATGGAGAATTGTTATGGCCCTAGGCCATCGACCATTGTTTTGCTTCGGCGTTTACGTATGCCATCCATGTATCACCACCAGTAACAATCTTCTTCAAAAAATCTTCTCCTTCCGCGTCATAGCATGAAAGGAAGTTTAAGGGAGAGCCCATTCATTTGGTTTGTGGACCTCTGTAAGCAATTTCAGTTCCCCCCTAGCACAGAACTTCCGGTAGCCTAATTTATCGGTGACAATCTCATACCTAACCGTATGAAAAATTTGCGGGAATTGTTCAGAAAGTTCAGAGATTGTGAATCTTCGATTTTCACGAACTTTTTCATCAACTTTCTTGACAAGATCATTATTCACAACAGAAGGTATACCACTCCTCTCTTCATCATGAATGTTTGTTCTACCACTTTTAAAAAATCAGACCCTTTGCTACACAACACGCTCACTCATAACGTTTGGATTGTATACAGTACACAATTGACGATAAATGTCTAATGCTGAAACATTTCACGCCAAAAGAAATCTTATTACAGCACACACCTCGCATATTGCGGGATTTTCTATTGCAGCACTAATGTTTTAAAGTTATAACAAAACAATGCGCAAAAGAACTAGGTTCATAATGTCACAGCTGGATGCGTACTTAATCGGGGAACACGCAGATGTGAAAATGGCGGCGCACTGCGCATGACTACTAGCGCCACACTAGAACGGAGGTTACTTTCCGAATTACCCTCGTATTTATCACACATTTTTTTCTGTTTAAAGCACCTCCTATGATGTTTGACACATTTAACACTCTGTGTACCGGTATGTGGAACAATTAATGACTGAAGGATTATGTGTGCCATAACGAGTAACAATGGAGGGGAAAAGTACCATGAGGCAATAATTATATAGAAAGGTGTAAGCTACTTTACTCTCTATTTTCGATATCCAGTCATAATCCGGCGAAGTTTGAGGTTACATTCAGTACCAGATACCATAGTTTGAAATCGAAATAACAACACTTTAAGTTCAGAAAAGTAAATAAACAACACATAACAACCATAAATAAGAAGTTTCTAATAAAATATAAACCATAAACTTACCTAAATGAGCGTAATCCATAATAATTCTGAAGTAAAGTAACACAAGTTACACAACCATAGCACTAATATTCCACTGAATTAAACACTGTAAAGCACTTTAATAATTAGAATTTCACCGTTTTATATTAAATTCACTAATAACTCGCAGTTCCAGACCAATTTAAAGCAGTAAATATGATTTTTAAAGCATCTCCACATGGAGTGAATTTAATGTTTAATTTCAGCACATCTAAACAGTTTCAGAGCTTTAAAAGTAAATGTAACTAAGCAAAATAACCGGCCAGTCAATATTCTTTAAGTTTCCAATAGTTATCAACTAATAAAAAGAAGATATAAGTAAATAAAAGTCCACTTTTTAATGGTGTCATAGCAACGAACTTGTAAAATTGAATTACTCGCCGACTAACATATTTCACGAGCTAAAAACTTTTCTAAAGTACTTAAATTAAATAAAGGTTCGATTTAAATTTAGTTTCAGGCCACAACTGTCTTCAAATAAAAAGTGAAATATTCGGTTGCCCCATCCACGAAACCAGTAAAATTTAGAAATTCTAAAACTTCTGATAGCCTTAACCGATTTAAAAGATTTTTACACCACTGAACTCAGCAAAGGCTGGGGAACACTTTGAAAATAACATTAACTTGAGATTTTAAAGTTTTGCAAATCCATATTTCGCAGGTGGCATTTGATGACGTATCGCAATACTCGAAACAAATGTGCTTTTAAATTAACCAACTTTCAAAATTCATTTTCACCGGTCTGGAAGCTCTAAAAACAAAACCAATCACATCACTACACTTGACTCATTACGTTCTTCATCTTGTGATTTTCTGGTAGGTTGTAGTTAACAGATTCTTTTTCCAGATAGACTATTGTCTCGGTCAGTAGGCCATTTTGATAAAAGTGACCCGGGCGTGGTTTTTTTCACATTTAGATGAAGTATTTTGTCGGGTTAGGATGTAGTGCTCTGTTAGACGAGTTTAAGCAAGACCGGCACAGGCTCGCGGTGGCTGATGGGTAGACAGGATTAGAGTAGTATGGCAGTCCAACGCCATTACTAACCAGGCATGGCCAACTCAAAAGTCTAAAACTTTCCGACATGTGATCATCTTAACTTTCAGTTTCATTCGGGGTGGTGCGGTCTGTTTTGTTTCATGACTTGTGATCTTGGGCAAATGATTTTCTCCGATTGCCATTGCTAACTGTGACTTTTTGTAAATTCTGTGAAAAATTTTAAGAATATATTCTACAGTGATCAGAACTTAGACTTTCATTTCTACTTTAGTACCTTTCTTACAGGAGGTTAATCTGTAAGTGGCAGCCGATGTAATCATTGCAGTTAGCATTCGCCAAGGTTTTTCACGGTTATAGAACCTTTTCTGGACTTTTGACCACATTTTGGATGACTTCAAGTTTAGGTGTACAAGCCGATACCCGACCCCGATATCCGCTTCGACCCTAACAAAGGAAAGGTTAAATATACCCAACACTCACCAAAGTTGAAGGGAACAAGGCAGCAGCAACAAAAAACCCTCCACAAACACACAAAAAACAAAATATTTTGGGATTTGCATAGCTCAAAATCTTGTGTGTGTGTGTCCTTTTTTGTGTTTGTTGATGATGATCACCTCTATTCAACTTTGGTGAGTGTTGGGTATATTTTAACTTTACTTTCCATGGTATTTCATTCCCTGCACTGTTGCTGAGATTGTTTCCTTTTGGTTTCACTTGTGTGTGTGTCCTGTTTTTTATAATTGTCCCTGTCAATGTTCCTTTACTTTTTCTTTCATTATTTTCTTACTTCCTTACTAGTGCTTTCGTTCTTTCTTTTTGTGTCTATTACTTTTCCACACCAGTCCCAGATACCCATTAACTTCTGACCATTTTAACACCTTGTCTTTGCATTTTGTACCTGCACACTAAAATTAGTGTTCATACATGCCATTTCCATCTCTTTACCTTTGAATTACTTGTTTAATGATCTGTTTTGAATTTTTCATTTTTCATGAATTAGCTCTACACTTGGTACATGTTTCTGAGTGCATTTACACTGATTTATTTTTTCCCCAATTTACAATATTTTTTTGCCTCACAGGGTCAACTTACTATTAAGTCACTTATTAATTTAATTTTGTCTGTTTACCCCATCCCATGCCATTAATTCACCTAGATTCCGCTTACTGCAGTTACTCTCGGTTATTATCAGTTTACAGTTTTGTCACTTTAGTTTTCCCTCTCATTCTAACTTGTCAGTGTCACTAAATAGGCCACCCTGTCACTATCAATGCCTCACCACTTTTTGAACTATCAGAATTACTATTAATTTTTCTATTTTTATTAATAATAAATAATATAATAATATTAATAAATAACATTATTCATTTATTTCCCTGCCATGTGGCTATTTCAGAAATATGTAAGAACGGAGGCTTTACTGGCATATGTTTGAAATGGAGTTTTTTCTGCTATGTCGATGACACGTTTGTCATGTGGCCACATGGCATCAAGGCTTTAAATGAGTTCTTAGAACATCTCAATGCAATTCATACCAGCATAAATTTCACAATGGAACTCGAAAAGGACGGCCGCCTTCCTTTCCTTGACATTCTAATTGAAAGAAAGCTGGACGGAACGCTATGACATAGCGCATACAGAAAAACAACCCACATGAACCAATATTTGGGAGCCACAAGTTTTCATCATCCAGTGCAACATGAAACTGTTCTAAATATGCTTGTACACAGGGCTACAGTGATTTCTGGAAAGATAGCCTACCACAGGAACTGGAACATCTAAGAACTCTCTTTAGGCAGAATGGTTACACCGAGATAAGAAGAGCAATTGATCGCAACCTGGAGAAAAATCCAGTCCAACAGGAAGAAACGCCTGAGGCCAATGTTTTTCTGCCTTTCGCCGAAGACACCTCAGGGAAAATTGGCAGAATTCTCGCACGGCATGGAATAAAATGTTTTTACTGAGGACCTGCTAAAATTCGGGATTACTTCCGCTCAGTTAAAGACGATCTTGGCCTCAGAGTTCTGGGAATTTACAGCATTCTGTGCGAGTGTGGAAAGTGCTACATCGGTCAAACCATCCGCACTGTACAAAACAGGTGTGAAGAACACAAACGCTATTTTCGCCTGGGACAGTTTAGCAAGTCAGCGATTGTTGAGCATGTGTACAACCATGGCCACAGGGTTGACTTCAAAAACGTTACGATACTGGCTAGGACCTTATACTTTTGGGATTCCATAGTTAAAGAAGCGATTGAAATTCAATTGGCTGATACCTACAACAGAGATAGTGCGAGGCATGGAAACCAGCCTTGGCCACTCTACGCAGAGAGTGTGGCACGCATGTTCAGCAACCACCACAAACGGCCCCATAGTAACTTCCTCGGACCGCAACGAACACATGTAGCCCCGCGCACTCACTGCCGGGCGTGGATGTTGGAGAGAGCCGTTGGCATATATAAGGAGGTGCAGCACCTGGGATGTCTCAGTATCCGACGGTCAGCAGACCTGTGCAGATGTCTCGACAACTGATGAAGACGATGGAGCTACTCGTCGAAATATCGTGTTTTCAAAACACTATCTGGCGGTACACCCGTGAAGACTTCATTTCATTTCAGAAATACATTACTGTTTACTGTTTCCAGGCCTCCCAACATGGTAAAATCAGATCACACATCCTATTCCTCCAGTCCTGCTTTTCAGTGAATATTCATCAAGTGGACTTATTGTAAAACTTCCTATATCTCGATTTCACCTCCAAATTCACTGCACACTCCACTTGTTCGACTTCCAAAAATACTTTGCATTCATGCACCTAATCCTTCAATAGCAAATTCTAAAGGCTGACCATCACCTCGTTTCCTTACAAAAAATCCTTCTCTTCACATTTTCTGGCTGTGTTCATCATCTGTATAACATCCTTAATCACTGCAACCATGTACTAATGAAACAAACCCAAAAACATAAACTTTCCTCCGTCTGCAATAATTACTTGATTTGGGTCTACATCTCCCTACATAAAAGATAACATACTAGCTCTCCACCACTTGCAGCCACAACCTCATGGCTTTCTCAAATTATCAACTTTCCTTAACTGTCACCTTCTCCCATCACACCTATCACTTATCCACTTCCCATTCTTGCAAAAATCCAAAATCCCAGTTGTGAATCTTTCTTTAACCCCCTTCCCCCCTCGCTCTCCAAACATCAGGTCACCACCAAGGTTTTCACTTCCCCTCCCACTCCTAAATGATTAGGAACTCCTTTTCAAAAAGAAGAAGGGCATAGCTAGAAATATCGTGTTTTATCTGTTTGTGGGGAGTTGTTTTGTTGCTGTCCTCCTTCCTTCAACGTTACAGAGTGATAAGAATAGTTAAACAAGAAATGCAATAATCTATCATTACTGATTGTCTTATGGAGTAGTATATGATGTTAACAGTCAACATGAAAATTGTCCATTGTCACTCAGTTGTAGTAATATGAAAATTTATAGTGTGCAGCATAGAATGCTAGATTGCTGAAGAGATGGGCATCTGTTGAGTCGGAACGTGTTGGATAACACTTTCTTTCAAGTTCTTTTCTGTCCAGGCATTCAATTTCTTCATGTTTCCAAAAGTATGGTAACTGCAGCATGTTTCATATACTGAGGGAAAGTCAAACTAAGTTATTAACTTCATACAGGCTGACAAAGTATCTTCTTACCTCACTTACTTAAACTTGTTAGTTACAAACATTTCTCTGAGACACAGATCAGTTTTCATAGTGTAACCACAGTTGAATGGTGAGCACTGATGACAAGTCTAGGCTACTCGACAATACAGCATGTATAGGAAATTACAGTCTAGATCAAAAATATGTCTTTTGCCACATTCATCAACTGGCTACTACTCTCTTTAATAAAATCTTGTTTTTATTTTACCTGTCCAAACTCAAAATCATTTATCCATAAATGTTTATGGAGTTTTTGAGAATTATGTGAAAAGAGGTAATTAAGAACTTAAAAATTTGATGATGAAATATCAAATACATTTGTGAGAGAATTAGGAAGAGAAGAAAAGGGGATTTAAAAGCAGCAATTAAGTAACACTATCACATACCAGAAAGCAGGATCAGACATTTTTCAAGATATCTCAGAAGTTTTCAGACTGTTTCCATTCTTGGTATGCAAGTTGTGTTAACACAGTAAACATGGAAACGTATGGCCTTAAGATCAGACACAAGAAATGTGACCAGCTGTTGAAATATTAAGGTTTGAACTTTAAAATTTAGAGCTGTTAAAACTGATCTCGAATACAACAAGCAGTAAAAATGATTAAGTGTTGAAACATTAGTATTAATAATTTTAATTCATTTGTGTGTAGTTTTTTCCCCCCTACAGCTCTGATTGATGTGCCTGTTTTAACTTGTATATTTTAACATTATCAAGGAGTGAAAATAATTCTGCTTAGTTAATTTTTCAATACAATTATTTCATGTAATTTAAACTTTTTGTTCACAATTCTTTTTGCTTGTGAACTTTTTTTTAAAACCACATTGATGGGTCAACATGTTGCCAAGTCTTTATCTTCAGTTCTGCAGCTACTTCAATAATTTGAAGCTATTATCACCACTCTCAAAAAATCTTATTTATCTGCTGCTGGTCAAGTATGTACATAATTTTGTCACAAATAGGGGAGTGTAAGTATCAATAACCATCTGTGAACTGCATAAAATTTATTCTAAGTATTGAGTGTTTATTTTTTTGTGTGTTGCATAAGTTAGGAGGAAAAAAATGGAGGACTACCCCAGCACTCATCTATTTATTAAAAAAAAAACTGACCAAACACCATAATTAGTACAATTGGTATCTCCATCTAGTCTGAACCTGGGTCATTTTGCCTCCTGTGTACAGTACAGCAGTATATACACTCACACACTGGTGGTTTGTTTACAATTAATTCAAATAAAATATTTCAAAATGTTCAGGATGCAATCAGATTTATTCCATTATAAGATCAACACTTATTTGCCTGAATATACTCAGAAGTTTCAACATCAAATTAAGGCTGAACAAGTTACTGGTAATTAAAAATTGCAAGTGATAATTGTAATGTTAACACAAGTTAGAATCATACCTGAATGTTGTTGTTGTGTTGGGAACCTGAGCAGGAATAATGGCACCACCTCTGATCAGAAGAGGTATTGTGTCCAAAGGAGCATCCAATGTGTACCACTTTCCCATTGCAGGCACCAAGTTCATTGTATGCAGATCATACCAAAGAGAATTTGGAAGATATGCTGATACTTCTGTCTTGTTCTGTAAAGAAGACGATTGTCAGTAACATTCTAGTTTATCCTCATTTGGTGATAATCAAAGTAGGTTCATCCTTTCTAACATTTTTTATGTAATTTTTAGCATAGAAAAGTACAAAATTTAGCTTATGAAACTTTAAAGGATCCGCTTCAGCTATTTCGAATGTTTTCAGCATTTCCTTCCCACTCACACACTTAGAACATTGCACAGAAGTAATGCAATATTAAATAGTTTTTCTTTGCGACCTAAAAAAATTCATTTTGTATAGTTATTGGACACAGCCATGCTAACACAGAACTCTGTGAGAACAACAAATCAGCAGGAAATACATTTATCAAAACTGCATTATCTGGTGACAGAAGAGCTGATGCCATCTACATCTTAGTTACATACTTGTCATTTCCATTCTCCTGGGATAATGCTGTGTCCTGATATTAATTGTCCACATTTCACCCTAACTTCATCAGCTTTCTTCTTGAGCAAACTGAATTTAGATGTGTTTTAAACAATCTATTAAGCACAACCCACAATTTTCTGAAAGAATTGAATAATTCAGACAATTATGAGAGTGCATATCATGTGGTTTGATTGCTCATTGGGGGTCATGAAGTCATTTGTTCTCTTCGAAGCATGGCAAGCCATGCATTATGTAGCTTCAGGCTGATGCGTACATTTATATTATTAGGGTGTAAAGTAATCTCCGGCATTTTTATCTTCCTCAGTCACTACTGATGTTTTTTCAAAAGAAATCTGGTGTTTTAAAAGTAGATTGCATGACCAGCTGTAAATGAATGCCAGTGAAGGCCAACTCATACATGCTGTTCAGTTTATAGTGGTGAATATGTTCTTGTAACCTCTCATCTAGTGTGCAGCTAGTAAGACCAAACTACAACTGCAAGGAATCTCATAAACCCACATAGTTGTGGTGGGGATTGCTTGTCTTTTACTTTCATTAAGCAGGTACTGATCTTTCTATGTATCGTGTAAACTGGTTTGATGTTGACCTTAGTAACAGCTTGCCAATGTAATCTGTGACACCTCTGATGATGGTAAGACAGCTATTTTATGTAATGTTTTTGCTTGGTTGGAGGGTGTTGTATTTGTATTGGTTGCCTTGTGGACATAACTGTATTCAGAGTCCAACTGATTTCAGAGTAGTTGCATTTGTTAGTCCTGAATGAGTGCTCTAGTATCATCAGTTCTGTGGACCAATGTTTCCTATGAGTGCATATTTATTGTGGTTTCCAGGTATCTCAATCTTTTTGTTTCCAGAAAAGAAGGAAAAGCATTGAAAATGTGATTTGACATCATGATATTGAGATAGTCATGCAATATTTATAGCTCATCAGTTTTTGTGACTGTGCCACTTTCAATAGCTAATGCTTCAGTTATTAATGACAGTACTCACATAATACAATGGGACTTAACCCCATTTAACTAGTACAAACGTTAACATTCAGAATATTTTTTAACACAACATTCAGAATATTTTTTTAACACAATACAAACAAGAACTAAAAAGGTTAACACTCTTCCTAGAAGTGAAACTACCCAACTTCTTTTTGTTTAAAGAAAATTAAATATCTAAAATGTGGCAATTATCCCAGCCTGAAAGTAAACAGGCCAGTAAACAAAGAAATCAGTGTATCACAATTATTTAATACATGAACTATTTCTTAAAGGATAGTATAAATGTGTGATATTTAGCGTTACAAGCAGATTCTATCTGTGCTCACATTATCAGATTCAAGTTGTTATAAATTTAACATTGGAAGATTATGTAGATTCAAAATTCAGTAACTTGATTCTAAAATAATGATATTTAAGATTATGATAATTATTTCATACCTCTTCAAGAACAGGAACAATCATTAACCATGGTCCCCACAAAAACTGTTCATCTAAACTTAGAGTTTCATCATCTTCTGGAAACCTATTGAAAATAAAATAATGTAATTACCTTGAGAAAAATGTATAATTAAAGGCAGCTTTGCATCATGAATTCAGACACTGAATGGAGTTACTGAGGATTTTCATTTTTTTTTTTATGTAACAAGTGCTATTCCATTAATCCAGCAATTATAACATAGGAGCTAATAATCCAACAAAAACTATTTTTCAAATATAGAAATATGTGTACCAACATAAAGATTTAATTAAACCAGCAATTATAAGACAAGACTTACTTATACAAGAAAAAATGTTTTTTTTTTTTTCAAATTCTGAAGTAAGAGTATCAAGAAAAATCTGGTTACTTACTCAAAAAACAAGGGCCGTGAAACAGTGTCACCAAAGGCATGAGCCCTCCAAAACAGAGAGTACAGGTAGGGCAGAAGCCAGTATCGAATATGAAGGGATTTGCGGGCTGATTCAACAACTTCAGAACCCAAAGCGACAGGATCTTGTGGCTGTTAAAATTCAGATGATTAAAACAAAACAAAAAAGAAATAACTAAATAAATAAACAAGGAAAGATAAACTGTACCCATTCCTCATCAAAGTTGAAGGAAATAAGAAAGATAGAAGCAACAAAAAACACTCCACAACACAAAAAAACACAATATTTCAGGCTGTGCCCTTACTCATGAAAATAGAAACATGTGATTAAGTTCACATGGGCGGCCACAGTTAACACAGACACACTTGCTGTGTTGACCGTTTGTTGCCATACAAGCTAAACTATTGTGGTTTTTTTATGTTTGTGGAGTGTTTTTTGTTGCTGCTTCCCTTCTCCATTCAACTTTGGTGAGTGATGGATGAATTTTATCTTTCCTTTCCATTTTAAATTTGGACCATGGCTTTTCTTCCTGCTCCACTGTTGCTAAATAAAATCTTCTAAATATACAGTAAAAATCCATAACTTAGGTAAAAACATTTTAGTGGAAATTATATGCAGTACTACATAAAGAATAGTCATTTTATGCATTAAATGCCATAAATGTGTTCTTACATATTAAATGATAAGTTAGTCTGTTGTATTTCTATGAAAGAATGCTGTTTAATAAATTCTCCTAAAATTTTTTAATACATTACAGTCCAAAAAGTCTCTTTCCACCTTAAAATTCATCAAAAATAAAAATGTAAACCTAATGAACAGCAATTTTGATATTAAGATAACTAAATGTTCTTTGTAGAAAACATGCAAACAAAAGCAAAAAAATAAATAAAAATATTAAAGAATCAGATAATAAATGCACTAAAATTACTTCTTCAAAATAAATTAAATGCATTATTAGTGCAAATCTTGAAGAATTTTTCAGCTGCCTGAATGACAAAATATTGATTTTCCGCATTCTGCCTCTTAGAATGTCCTGGCTTAGCAAATGAGATCAAATACAATTCTTAAAAATTTCTGGCCCTACCAGGGTTGAATCCTGGAGCAGACCTTAAACATTGAGCTACCAGACAACTCTTAGCAAATTAGTACTACTGAAGTAAATGGTAACAGGCTGCAATATGGTATCCAGATCATGAGTGGTTGGTATTGCTGCATTAGGAGCAGGGCCAGATTAATACAGCGCGAGGCCTGTAGCAAATGTGAAGAAGGGGCCCTTGATTATTGCGGTCCGGGGGAAAATTGTAGAGCTAAAAAAAAAAAGTCGGGTCACCTAGGTGTGGGGCCCTCCTAAGAGGCGCGAGGCCCCCTAGAAGTGATTAGGAGAAAAATATTAATATTTTTGTACTTCCAAAAGATGTTATGCATGTGCTTTCACATTTTGAATCTTGTAACTGTTGATTATAGTAGTTTTTTTTTAAAGAATCAATCATCAGACTCTATACTATTATTACAAATCTGCTGGTTTCAGTAAAACAGCTCTAACAGATACTTAAGCAGTAATTATTTGTTCATAAACAGGTCAACAGATTGTGACAGTTGAATTTTATATAACCCTTTGGTGTAATCAGAGCAAATGATACTTCATCCCAGACTTTTTTCTTGCATCATCGTAATAAGCCTAACCTGCAACATAGTTAAACCTTCTCTCTGCAATTGTTAATAAAGCTTAGACTTCTCAACTGAGCCTGGTGAGTGAGTTGTAACCTCGTAGGCCTGGCATTCAGGAGGCCATGGGTTTTAATACTAATTCAGCCATCAAGATTTCAGTCCTCTGTGGTTTCCCAAAATCACTCCAGGAAGGAAGGAACAGTTACATCAATAAGATCATGACCTTGTCCTTCCCATTTCTTGTGCTCACTCCTTTACCATCCCTAATGACCTTGATATCAATTAGATTCAAAGCAAAAAAAGAAAAGAAAAAGAGAGAGAGAGAAAGCTTCTCCTAAATAATTCACTTTCGATTTTCTACTGGACTGGTCTTGAAATAGTATTCTATTAATACTGTTATTAACTTTAGCTTTTCAAATAGTTGATATTCAATTTGCATTGGTTTGGCCAAATTAAATGTACTTTATGTAACTTTAATTACTTAAATATTCAGATTTTTGAAATATAATACATTAAAATGCTCAGAAAAAGTCACGCAAACCTTTCACAGGATTTAAAGGACATCCAAGATAAGAAAGTGGATGGGAGAGAAGAAACTTCTTATGTAATAATATTTTTTAAGAACTTTTTTTTGGAAGAAAGTTTCATTGCTACTCAGGGCTGGTAACAACTTAGAAAACTTAGGTCCATAGGGGCGAAAGCTAATCGATAATATTCTTGAACACTGAAGTCCTAAGTTTGAAACTAAGGCATAATGTGAAATGGTTATCTCAGTTTAAACAAGCGAGTACAAGCAAAACCAATGAAAAATACTAGATTTCAATCTCAGATTTAAAACATGTAGTATTACATAAATGGTCTACTACTATTAAAATTGTTTTAACAACTCACACTAAAGTACAAATCTGTGGAAATATTCAGTAATGCATCAAAACACCAAATGCTCTTAAATCGCTTAGAAATTAGATATCAAGATACTGTAAACATCAATAAATGAGTATTTAGAAATAGAGTATTTCATAAATTATATTTGAGAACACTAATGCGGACAAACAACTACACAATATTTCGGCATCTGCCTTGCTCACAAATAGAAAAACGGGCCATTAGGCTCGGAACGTGTGCGCACACCGAACGTTACCTAATGACTAACCGTGTAGTGGTGGAAGGGGGGGGGGGGGGGGATAAGGAGTAGACTATCGATATCGGTATACCATGTCTGAGATAATATATTTAATATTTTGGCAGGCGATGGTAAAATGAGCAAATGTAGTGATGGTACGTTATAAACATGGCGAAAAAAAAAAAAAAAAGGTAGTGATGGGTTAATTGGATTTTAACGGTGGTTAAGTCCAGGTGGTAAACTCTAAACTTTTTTTTTTTTTCCGCCATGTTTATAACGTACCATCACTACATTTGCTCATTTCACCCTCGCCTGCCAAAATATTAAATATATTATCTCAGACATTGTATACCGATATCGATAGTCTACTCCTTATCCGTTCCCCCCCCCCCCTCCACCACTACACGGTTAGTCATTAGGTAACGTTCGGTGTGCGCACACGTTCCGAGCCTAATGGCCCGTTTTTCTATTTGTGAGCAAGGCAGATGCCGAAATATTGTGTAGTTGTTTGTCCGCATTAGTGTTCTCTCATCGCATCCGCCCACTTTGGTATGTGGTGGGTTAATTTCCCTTTCTTTTCTTATTTATATAGCTTAGAAGCTGCTTCCATTTTCCTTAGTTGCATAAATTATATTTGAAAATTTAATATAAAATTCTGTGTATACTTTCTTCCCAGTTGGAAGGTGGCGATACACAAGTATCTTAAAAGAATGAAGGCTTTCCCAGCGTGTCAACCGTATAAAATCTTTCTCAGTGGGAGACCCAAGAAGTTCTTTAACACAAAATCATCTTGTTAGACCATTTTTTCATCTTTCTTAATTGTATTAATATTAAATAAAATAAATACAAAACTATTTTTCCACACAGCCTCCAGTAATGTTTACATATTTTTTCCACTTCATTGATAATTTCTTCAACATAAAAATCTTTTGGACATGTACGTAACCATTTCTCCACTGATGGAAAATTTCTTTCAACCTAGATCTTTTTTGAGGGGCATTTCATGGAGACAAATCTAGACCACAAGGAAGATTATATAAAGATATCTAGTGTCCTTCTTTAAATTTCATTTGTACAATAGTAGCAGTAAGAGGCCAAGAATTATCATGCACAGGGGCCTATGGATCAGAATTTTAAATTTTTTATACTGACAGGGTCCTTTAACTTTAATTAAGAGTTCACAACAGTATGCAGTGTTGCCAGTTAGTTTTTTCAAGCAGAAAAGTGACATAAGAGGACATCCCAACAGATTATGTTGGCTGGCAATGCCTTTTTGCCTCAAAAGAAGAACTTGGACCATTTGTACACGTGAGGCTTTGAAAATCTGTCACTGTCAAATTATGTGTGCAAAATTTCTGCTGGTTTAAAACTTTGGTAAACTCTAAATTTAATAAATATAAGTTGCACAATATACAGATGACTCCATCTGTTCAATTATCATGGTAGTAATAAAAATCAAAGGAATATGATTATTTTTTATAAATTATTCCAGTGTGAGCTCAAATGTGAATCTAATACAAACACGACCAGTTGCTGCTTGATTCTTGCCTAGCACACAACACGATCTTTCATTGATGAAGGTGTAAGCTACTTCAGAATTCGTTAAGTTCTAATCTTTCACTATGGTAAATGGGGAACGGACCTAATGCAGAAACTGATACCACAGCCTACAGCCATATACACAGCAAATTGAAGCCACAAAGTTAACAACACAGATAATTCAGATCATAAACAAGCTTTAAATAACAAAAACTAGACTTTAAACTTACCAAAATCATTGTAATAGTGAAATATCCATCGTAAGAAGCAAAAAACTTTGTTACGACATAGTATCACCTTTGAACAACACTTTTCAACATTTTAAAAATCTCTCACAATAAGAATGAGCTTCGAATCTATAAAATATTATCATAAATCAACAGTTTAAAGTATTTTAAAACAAGAAAACACAGGTTTTATGCCTTGTCACATAAACTTGCATTCTAAACTTCGTGAAAACACAGTATTAAAGCAGTTTTCGAACTCAGCTGATAGGGTTCAAGCAAATTAATAAAACGCTGCGTAATTTTGAATCATTCCACACAGTCAGATAGACATAAGATTGGTTCTAAAATAATTATGTTTCAGAAAACCGGCCTTCAGTATACAGTTTAAAATTACGGGTAAATTAACAAATGTTAGTAAATAAGAACATGTTCAGAATACGTTCAGACCACCACAGAGGTTTATCCTGCAAACCTTTGTACAAAATAGGCTTTACTTTCATAATAATCACATTAAAAATGTTTTTGAGTTATGGCACCAGGTGGGAAAAAGTACAGATTTTTGGAAAATTCATAGTAAAATAAATACAGTAGCTAGAGAAGAGCTTGGACACTTTTTGGAAAGCTGAAAAACTATAGAATAAAATGGTACATGTTTTAAAACCCAAAATTTATTTCATCGAGTATTGATACACTTTCAAGCGGTGACATAGGATTCTACACAGCAACAGGTAGCAATTTATTACGAACAAATGTGTAAGTTTACAGAAAAAGTTATAAGGGAGTAAGTTGCTCGTTAAGAGTTTCTCTAAATCATATAAAAATTTCAGAGCTCTACGTTTCACTTTTTTTGAACTATGTTTCGAGGGCAGAAAGCTACAGTGGTCAAAGTACCCGGGCCATATAGGCAGTTGTCAGTTGTTACTGGGTAGTCATACGATGAGGACTTGTTGCTAGGCGTAGCGGGAGTTCTCCCAAACAGGAAGTGGGTGTTTGACCAGCATGCTCTCGGTTTCGGCCATCATGGATTTATCATGTTGTGCAATCTGGTTTAAACTAAAGAACATATAAATTTAAAATTTTGAGAGAGGGTTTTTCTTTGGACTGTTGTCTTAATTCCATAACTTTCAATCTTTTGGAGATGAATGTCTGATTGCCTTTCGACTGTAACAGTGAACTTTTCTATTCAAGAATATAGTGATGGTTAAATTTTGAACAGTGCTTCTAATTTTTGTAGTTACAACCTAACCTTTCCTGAGGTTTATTTTGGAACGTGGCGACCACGTTTAAATTTCAATTGATTATCCAAGGTACTTATCATGGTTTAACAGTTCTAAGTTTTTATGAAACTTTATTCAAACTGCAAGTTGTGAGTTAAGGTGACTACTGATATTTGAAACCCGGCATCAGGTTCGTCCCTTACATGGGATCCCAAGGCTGAACGTTCATATGAACGGTGAAGTGAGTGGTGAGGGGAAAGCCATACTTCAACCGCAGTATGGCTTTGCTTCTTACAAATGGTTTACTAACAAAAATTACAATATTCTGAGTATCTCCAAATTTTCATACCTCCATCATTTGCAGTGTGCAGTAGTTTGTTTGTCTTTTTAAATATGTTTTTTCGGAACTTCTGATTCCCAGCAAACTACGAGGTCCTATTTTCTTGTTGAATTGTACGAAAATTGATATTTCCTTTAATTGTAGGGGGAAAAAAGCCACAGTACAAATTGCATGTCAAACTTATGTTTGAATCTATTCACATTAAATAATTTTCAAGGTCACTTTTAGGTTTCACAAGATGCAGGTATCAATATTTCAAAACAGTGGTGGAATAATAAACCTCGCATTGTGTGATATATTGTACAACATTAGAATGACAGCATTTTAAAATTTTTGTCACAGGTGACTGCAGAACACCATTTAGTTCTATACTCACTATTCCATTGTCCGTGTTGTGATTTCTTGAAAATGGGTAAAAAGCTCCAAGTTGCATCCAACGCTGACAAAGAGCAGCTGTTGTATTTCCATTAAACCCACACACATCAGCTCCCATCAGTGGCACCCCAAAGAGACTGAAACTCAGCAGCTCTATAATACGCAAAAAACAATACTATTAATGGCTTCATAAGATTTTATTCTCCCAGGGTGGAAAAATGTATTTTTTTTGTCAAATTAAAGCATAAAAAAGAAATACATAGCATATTAAATTCATTGTCAAGCAATTACAATTTACTAAAAGAAAATTGTGTTGGATTTTTATTTATTTTGTCCTAATGAAGCAAAATTTTGAGAATCTGAATAGAACAATATCATTTGACACTTCCTCCAATATATGTCAGTGACCGTTGACTAACAAACAAGATTTTTATCATTTACTTGGTTGATATCTAGTAAATATTCTAAATTCTCTCATTCTCCTCTCTATGTAAATATTATTTCTGGCCATGAAACTGAGGTAAGGAGACACTGGCACTATTTCCATAGGTTTAGTTTTATTTTAATGCCTTTACAGAAATTGTTGAATGAGGAAACTATTGATATGAAGTGTATATATCCCATTTAGTTTTTATTTAATTTCAAGTAATCAGAGCATTGTTAATAAACTGCAGAACAATGAGACATAGCCACATTATTGTCTTTAAACTGTTAGTTGCAACTGGAGCACTCTTGAAAGCAATACAATTTGATATTTCTAATCCAGTGGGAGGGAGGGGGGGGGGCAGTCCTGTGAACTTCCAGAATGTTCCACTTAATACGATGACTCAGCAGTGGCTGCTTGAAATTTCAGCTTGCTATAATCCAAATGGGTAGCAAGATTTCTTTTCTCTGTCACTGCGATTTAGTGGTGCTGTCAGGAGCTTCAGAATTTATGACAATATTAAAGATACTTGGCATCAAAGGGTGGTATGAGTTGGTATGAGCTCTTATTATGCTAGATGTGCTCAGACAATAAATCCCTGAGAAATGTGTCTGTGATTTTTTTAGCAACTCTGTCAATAAATCCTAATTGCATATCTGTGCGGGCAAAAGCTGCATAGTGTATGGGCAATGCACTCATTTGAAGTGTAGGAAACATGACAGGATGGATGGACACCTAAAACTGGGAAACTGCAGCTAAGGGAAGGGAAACCCCAAAATAAAACTGACTGTCTATGTCGGGGATTATTCAGCGGGCCAGAAAAACATCTATATGTTAATAAGCTAAGCGAAAACTTTGGATCCTTTTTTATGAATACTGCACCCATGGAGAAGTGTGAGATTTGGCATAGTTAAAGTTTACATGGAGAAGTAGTGCAGAAAGCTAAAATCTATACACAATATGTGTTAAAAGTACATTAAATTAAACAAAACATTTGTTGTTTACATTCAACTGATTTTTTAGTGGCAACGACACTTAGCAATTCTGCCAATGTCTGTGGTCTTTGGTCAACAGTAAAAAAAAAATTAATATAAGCATGTTATAAATCGATTATTAAAAAAAAAGTAAAATCACAAACGTGTGTGTGTGTGTGTGTGTGTGTGTGTGTGTGTGTGTGTGTGTGTGTGTGAAATCAGAGCAGACTATCTGACGTGTATTCCCAGCATTGAGATATTCTGTGATCTTTGATGAAATAAAAAGAATTGCATAAGGTAGAGATTAATCTTTAAAGTTATAAAAGGAACATATTGAAAAGGAATGTAGCGATTCTGCAAGATACTATATGGTCTTTTTAATATTCAAAAGGTTAAACTTTGGTTAACAGTCTTTTGAGTTGAGTTTCAGTAATTTCATTAAGGATTCCCTCTCCCCCCCCCCCCCCCAAGTCAGATATTTACCCTGCTCTGACAGGTCGGAGAGAGAGAGGGAGAGAGAGAGAGAGAGAGAGAGAGAGAGAGAGAGAGAGAGAGAGAAAAGAAGGAATGTCTAATTGCGTGAAATTCAAAATGATAATAGATCAAGTTTAAATAGTGAACACACAAAATGATAACATTATTTTGATGGATACTTTTAAATGCGCACTTAATGTCATTCCAAGAAATTTTGATAGTTTCGAATTTATAATACAGGTTTTGCAATGCAAAACATTTTGAATCAGAAATCACTTCAGGTGAAAGGACTGCAGTTACTTCATATAGTGATACAGCTAAAGCAGTTTTACTGGCCTTAAGTCGAAATGAATATTTTAAATGAACCATCTGTAAGCATCTTAGAATTTTAGTAAATTCTAGCCTCTCACCTCTAGGCATCAGGGGTAAAGCTTATTCTGTAGTAAAAGACAGTTTTCAGTTCATGTATAGGTTATGGGAGTAAAGCTTTATGTAGAATGAGAGACACGGTAACCAAAACACACTAAATAAAACCCTTTAGGGATAATAAAAGTATTCTAAATTAAATAAATGCTCTAAATAAACCTTTGATAACAGGAAGAAAACGTCAGCTTGGGAGGAAATAGATTAAATCCCACAAGTTCAATTTCGAATAATAGATTTTGATATAGGTTAACTTTGTAGTTTCTAAACCAATTTGAATGTAGTAAAGACTTTCAGTAGTTGCTGAATACCGAATATAAACTCTGTATAAAAATAAATAAACTTTAAATCAACTGAAAATTAAATAATCATCAGTAATCCAACTTTGTAATTATGAACTTCTAACTGGGGAGCATTTTGTCATTTTAAACCAATTTAGGAGCAAGAAAGCAACTTAATACTTAATAATCCAACTATACTAATTTTCCGTAATGATATTAACACCTTTTACTAACCTTAAATATGATAATCCAAAATAATCCAGTTTAGTACACAAGCAATTTCTAATATTTGGCATTTCACTGTTTTCACACACTTTCGAACAAAATAAAGTAATTGTAAGGAAGTAATCATGCAATTAAAATATAAATTCACTAAAATTTCGTAGTTTCTGAACGTTTAAATAACTTAAATCAATTTTTATACTTCGTCAGATACTCTGCACTTTTAATAATTTTTTATCTCAAAATCCTAGAGAACATTCGAAATAAAAAGTAGATTTCCGGGAAGACCTAAAAATCTAATATCACATATAATAATTTCAAGTAATTCCAAGTAATAGAACCGATCTTATAGAGATCTTAAAATTTATTTTTCATCACGACCATGAGGTCAACTTAGAAATTAATTTCGACCGATCTAAAGTAGATACAGAGATGAGATAACTTTCAGAATACGTAGTTTAATTCAGTGAATCCCGTGATAATTTTATATTTACGAGAAAACTAACAGAAATAAAGTTATAAAATTAAAACTGAAATTGCACTTTGGTTACGTCGTAGTTAAACTTTCCCTGCACCAATCTTAATAAAAATTACACCAATAAACTCAGGAATTTTAGTAGAAAACGGTAATAATAATAATATTTATGTAAATTGTGGCTTTAAGAAAATGACGAAATGTATAAGTTTCGAGAACAATAGTAATTCCCCAGAGTAGAGAAATAGTTCACTCCTACACTTACAACTTTTAAACCAGTTGCTTAAAATTATTCACTAAATATCCGTTATTTCACAATTAAATATGTAGAAACACTGCCACACTTAAAGTTTTGGATAACAGTTTAGTTACTGAGATATTTCAGGCCTAAATCGTAGAGGTGTTAGCAGAAAGTTGTGTTTTGGCTCTGACGTCAGCGAAGGTATAAATCACAGGACGCGGTGGTGACGGCGTCTCTTTTCCGGGTTTGAAGTCGTGCTAATAAGATGTTATAAGTGTGTGCGTTGGTAGGTTGGCAACTCCGACTTAGGTTGGTAGCTCAGGTCGTCAGTTGGCACTACCGGGGTCGGCCATCATGGAACATTGACGGGGCGTGGCATTGGTTGACTTAACATGAACTTTTAATTTTCAACTGGGGTTTGGTCGGTCTCTACTTCTCTCCATAATCTGTGATTTTTGGAACGATTGTTCGATTGCCTAAGCAACTTAAGAATGCTGTTTGAACTTTGAATTTCATTTAAATAAACTTGAAGAATTTTGGAAAGCGAACTGTTTTATTTCTGTAGCTGCTGAATAACCTTTTCAATATTTGGGGTCTTCAAATATTGTGGCGACCTGTAGCGTTCTAGTTGAATATCCTGGCAACATGGTCAAATTAAATTAATAGATTCAACAAGTTTTCATCGGACTTGGAGGTGTGATCAAGAGAGTAAGTTAAGGCACATAGGCGATACTCTAACCCCGGTATCGGTCTAGTTCCTTACATGGGACTTTAAGGCTAGTGTTTGTTCAATTTCAAACTGTGGAGAGAGTTTACCGACCAAAGTTCTACGAGTGTCCCCATAACTGTGAATAACATCTTCTTCGGGAGCGCCTACGCCAATCTTTGCGGACCTGATGCTGCACCAGATACCAGACGAGCGTCGCTTCGCCATGGTACATCACGACTTCACGCCATGCCGTCCGGCGTCCGGCCTCACAGCTGATCGACGAGATATGCCCGGGGGACTGACCACACCAACAGCTGTTTCCCGCGGCTCCGACGACGACACACCAATCTGCTGCGGCTCATCATGCAGTTTTCAACCAAGCTAAGTACAACTTTTTTCACCAACGTTTCTTCGAGAACTTCATGTGATTTTTTTTTATATACGGCCTTCTTTTATGCAACAGCATTTCGTACAGTGAACAAATTTTTCGCGTTGCAATTATCACTTATTTCCTGAGGCAGAACAGTACCACATTTTTAATTCTACTTGTTTAGAGCGATCGGAGAATTTCAGATTCATTTCTTGTTTATTTTGTGCGCAAAGTGTTTATGTATGGCAGATGCCCCACATTCTTCATCTGGTAGAATTCAGTGCAAAGATTTTATTGATGTTAGAGATTATAAGTATTGCCTGTCTGATACAGTGTCATCTTTGTCTTGTTTGATAACCAATGCCTTTCCGGAAGGAACATATTTGTAGGTTTTTTTTTGTTTTGTTTTTTTGATTAATGTGTGTATTTCAGGTTAGGTTAAGACTTATTTTTGCCCATTTTGGGAATAGAGATTACTATTTTTTGGGAACAAGTGATAAAATTTGTAAACAGCTGTTTGCTGTACCCCTGTGGAGACTGATTTATTGTATGCTCTTTTGGTTTTTAAGCAGATTTCCCACTCATTTCAATTTGTTTTTACATATTAAAATATGGTTTCATATCTTGCAACTGGTATTACCCAACCGTCTGCTGAAACCTGTATTAGTAATGTACGGTCAGTACCTGCCAACCCTTCTACTGACATGGTAGCTCTAATTCAGTCACTTATCCAACAAATTAATAATAAGCTTGACCAACAAAATGATAAGTTAGACCAACGACAGAAACTGCTTGACCAACTTTTTAATGAACGAAAACAATGCTTCCAACATCTTAATAATAAACTTGATCAATACAAAGATGAACCTCATACTAAATTGGACGAACCAAAACAAGATATTCAGATCGTTGAAAAACAAAATAAACAGGTAGACCACTCAATCAAAGAGCTTAAAGACCTTACGCATACTACTATTGAACAAAATGTACATCATGAAGAGGTTAAGGGTTGTGAGGAAAGTTTAAGTGATTTCATAAAAAAGACTTTTGAAACTTTGACACAAAACTTACAAGCAGTCGTAACAGACAGAGCTGAAAACATCGGTACTAATTTAGGTGAGAAACTTGACCGCGTTAGTGATCGCTTCAACCAGTTAGACAAAAAGCGTGATGAAGCACACCAAGAAATGTTACAACAGTTGCATCACACTACACAAGAAATCAAAGAAGGCTTTAATAAACATCAAACTGTAGTTAATACCCACCTTAAACAAAGCAGAGATAAGTTTGAGAGGTTGAATGTTTCTAATATAATTTCTCAGCCTACATCTCAAACAGCTGACGTTTCACAAGTCCTTGACCTGCCAGATATAGGTGACAATGCTGAAACTAACCTTGCGAATGTTATGGTACCTGAATCGGAGCATCCAATACAATCAGCTGATTTAGTAGCACACACCATTCCACAGCCATCAGCTGTTCAAGTAACTGCACCTGTTGTGCCCCCACTACAACATACTATTACAGAAACTCTAATTGATAATGAAGCAGAGCCTTTGCCCGCATCAGCCTGTAGTGATCTACCTGATCCTACAGCTGATCCAATGGTGAATTATTGTGGAAACTCTGAAACCCATTCTGCACCCACAGAGGTGACAGAACATAGCATTAATGCATCAGCTGATCCATTACCAACTACTGACCAATTAGATTCTATTTCAGTAGCAATAACTGATTTTTCCAAGTCTGAAAGTTATGCTAAATTCTCAGCTGATCTTTCACAGGTCATTGACCTGCCTCCTGTAGTTAAGGAAACCTGAAACTGAACTAGTAAAGGCTAAGGTGCCTGATCCTGAACAAACTACACAATCAGATGATCTTCACAATACTACTGAACAACCAGAAAGCTTGATTGATTTTTCGGCTGACTTGACACATCCTACTATGATACCGTCAGCTGACAACCTGCCTGTACATCCTAAAGCAGTGCAACTTATTTCTGATATTTGTAGGAATGATGAACCTATACCAGTAATTTTGGGGAATAGTGATGACTTAATTAGTTGCAATGTTGATATGAGCAATCAACACAATAGGCATCACTCAACTGATCCCCCTAGTCCATTAGTTTGCACACAGCAAGCAACTAGCAAACCATTCAATAAGAAATTGAAAAAGCCAACTTTTGTTGACAAATTAAATATACAGTTAACAACTAAAATGTTCCCTGAAAACAGTAATAGAAATTTTTCATTGCTATCAGTGCCCATTTGGGAGATTTTCAGATTAGCAAAACAGATGGCGCATTTCATTCTCTTTCAGAATGTTCCACATGAGGTACTGACTTTGATTTTTAACACTTCCCACATTGGGGATAAGATACACCATATTGCCAGAAATTTTTCAAGCTATAAAAACCTCAGTACAGCTTACTATGACATTGTGCTGAAGCTCTTTCCTTCCTGTGATATGGAAGAAAATGGTGTATATCTTTCACAACCCACAGTACCCATGTTATGTCAGCACAGAAAGACAAATAAAAAGAAAACTATTTTCAGCTATCAATGCTTTGGGAGGGCTCCTAAATTTAAAAGCCATGTGAACCCTTTCATACCAAATAAAGACACACTCTTTGCTGAATGGAGGAATGTCTTAAAACTTAAACCTACTAATCCTCCTGTTCAGGTACACCCATTGGAAATCTACGCTTGCACACAGTCTCAGACAACCTGTGTTACTTTAAATGTTTTTCATTTTTGCACCTTTTTGACAGTTAGTATTTGTTTATCTGAGTCTTTTACTCAGCTGAGTTTGATTTTTGAAGTTGTATTGGGACCAGAAGTTTTGCAAACTCTTTACTTTTCTAATGAGTACTTTCATCTAATAATATTTGAACATCTACCTTGGGAAGTCATACGCCAGATTAGATTGGATAGGATTTCTGAGACACCAAGGGCGGAACTTATGGATGTTGAGATGGATTGTCAAAGAGATAAAGTTGTTTGTGCAAGTGAGGAAGTTGATGCTCTAGTTAAAGTAGAGGTGGAGATATGACATGTTTTCCTATAGTTTTGGGGGAGGCTGGAAGAGAAGATAGTACCATTTTGGGGGAATGCATTATTGTTATTTTATTAATAGGGCCAGGAAATAGAGTCCTGCCTGCGAATCCCATTATTATTATTAGGGCCAGGAAGCAAAGACTTACCTGCGAATCCCATATTTATTAACAGGGCCAGGAATCGGAGACTCACCTGAGAATCCCATAATTATTAATTGCATTTCCACCCATCATTATTATCATTATTATTATTATGTATCAGTGTAACAAAACAAGGCGACCTCCTATATTAAAACACATTAGGCATCACCTAGGGATGACCTCAAATACCAAAATAAGGCATCATTGTTATTTCATATAGTTACACAATTTCATACACAATACATATATATATAGGAAACATGAGCAGTCAACACACTATAGAGACAAAAGCGGAAATGACCAAGTTTGTTACACATAATGGAATCTTGGAGATATGATATTAAAACTGATGTGAGTTTACATTCTTGTTGCGGAAGAATGAATTGAAAGCTATTTTGGAAGTTATGTACTGTCTTAAGTGTTTATCTATGTACCGTAGAACGGTTTTGGGATAGCAATTCCTATTGTCTTGTACACTAAGAAGGTTGAATGATGTTAGTAATGTGATGAGGATACACACATACTTTCAAATATTTTTATAGTAAAAATAAACCACTCTAAGCAAACTTTTTATAATAAACTTTCCTATACATTTTCCTACTTTAACACTTTCTTCGCTTTGTCTTATTTACCCAACTTAGGTTGAGGATTTTTTGTGCTTTGTTGCACCTTAGGCACTTCATAGTGGCCTTAAGCAATCAGAATTTTGAGAGTAATGTTTTTGAACACTAAACTATAACACTTGAACTAACTTTCATAAACTATAACTGATTTGAGTATACAACTTTTCTTGTGACATTATTCTGAGATATTTGGTCCAGGGGACACACACCCCATTATAAGCACACATAACCAGGACCTACCTCTTTTGCAGAATAAGTTATAATATTTATAAAGGATATGTGACTTTTTTGCACCAGTGTACTGGTGAACACAACTAGTGTTGTGATACTTTAACATAAGAGATCTTTTGTAACGTTTCATACATACATACACGACATATATACACTCATTTTACACAGCAGTGTACTGCTGCTTGGAAACTACATTTCCTTATAACTTATGATTTACCCCTATACATTCTTAGGATGTTTTAGATTCATTTTGGGAACTATATTTTGTAAATGACTACTTTAATTAATAATCCTTATTATGATGGTAATCAACTTAGTTAAATTAAATTATACAATAACTTGGCATGGACCATGTTCACGTTCTTATGATATGTATGTGTTTGTATTTTTTCTTGTATCCCTTTCTTTATATTTTTCCTTGGGATTATTTTTTGGTAACATTGTTTACTTATGGGTATATTTATAACTTGTAATTTGCTTCCATTTCATTTACTATGTGTAACTATTTTTCTCTCCTTTGCTAAGGAAGATCAGTATTTCTTGTTTCATTTCACAATAACTTGTGGGAACATTATTGTAATTGCTATGTTTTTTGTATTCTTTTGTATTTTACTTTTATATTTTTCTTGTATATGCATAGGTTAGTGATTAAGAATAATTTGGCCACCACTAATTCCCTATGGTTTTCTGTTTTGTATCTTTCACAGACCAGCTAGCTGACCGAGTTCCCCAGGCTTCTCCTGCTGCGTCAGGAACCGGGGATGATGGACGTTACTCGGCAGTTCTAGCCATAAGGCTATTGGTTTATATAATTTTGCGAGCCTTAAAGTCTGCAACCGTTACAGGACTTGGGTTTTCACCCATTTAGGGAGTTTGGTAATGAAGGGTTAAAGTGTGAAAAGGGAAAGTGGTAGTTTTGAGGCCTAAACAAAATCAATACAATGTTGAAAACCAGAGACGTTTATAAAACGAAGGACTTTCCTACATGGAATTGCATAATACAATTGTTTATAAGATACCACAAATTTCATTTCAATGTTTGTAAAATTATACACATTATTGGTTTTTTTTAAAACAAATTTGATATCTTTTGTGTAAATATATTTCAATGTAATTTGTGTAATGTGCATTTATACCACTTATGTTTTGTATTCTAACAATTGGTTTGATATTTTTATAAGTTTGTGAGAACACATATGTTTATAATTTTGTGACCATTTAATATTTCATATTTTACATTTTTTTTCGCTATTTGATCATAATTTTTTCATCAATATTGATCCTTTTAAGAATCAATGAGTTTTTGAGAATTTTTGTAATAATGGCGTGAGTGAAAGTTAAAGTTTTGAGGTTGTTATAAATAATAATATTTTTGCTTTTGGGTATGAATGGTGGAGAGAGAACCGAACCAACAAGCGATAGTTAGATTTTGGGAGTTCATTTTCTTTTGGGATTTTAAATTTTTCTTTTATTTATTTTTCAAGATGTTCAGTTAGTTTTCTTGAGAAAATAACTTCAATCTTCGGGGGGCATGTAAGCATCTTAGAATTTTAGTAAATTCTAGCCTCTCACCTCTAGGCATCAGGGGTAAAGCTTATTCTGTAGTAAAAGACAGTTTTCAGTTCATGTATAGGTTATGGGAGTAAAGCTTTATGTAGCATGAGGACACAGTAACAAACACACTAAATAAAACCCTTTAGGGATAATAAAAGTATTCTAAATTAAATAAATGCTCTAAATAAACCTTTGATAACAGAAAGAAAACGTCAGCTTGGGAGGAAATAGATTAAATCCCACAAGTTCAATTTCGAATAATAGATTTTGATATAGGTTAACTTTACAGTTTCTAAACCAATTTGAATGCAGTAAAGACTTTCAGTAGTTGCTAATACGCCGAATATAAACTCTTGAATGATAATAAATAAACTTTAAATCAACTGAAAATTAAATAATCATCAGTAATCCAACTTTGTAATTATGAACTTCTAACTGGGGAGCATTTTGTCATTTTAAACCAATTTAGGAGCAAGAAAGCAACTCAATACTTAATAATCCAACTATACTAATTTTCTGTAATGATATTAACACCTTTTACTAACCTTAAATATGATAATCCAAAATAATCCAGTTTAGTACACAAGCAATTTCTAATATTTGGCATTTCACTGTTTTCACACACTTTCGAACAAAATAAAGTAATTGTAAGGAAGTAATCATGCAATTAAAATATAAATTCACTAAAATTTCGTAGTTTCTGAACGTTTAAATAACTTAAATCAATTTTTATACTTCGTCAGATACTCTGCACTTTTAATAATTTTTTATCTCAAAATCCTAGAGAACATCGAAATAAAAAAAGTAGATTTCCGGGAAGACCTAAAAATCTAATATCACATATAATAATTTCAAGTAATTCCAAGTAATAGAACCGATCTTATAGAGATCTTAAAATTTATTTTTCATCACGACCATGAGGTCAACTTAGAAATTAATTTCGACCGATCTAAAGTAGATACAGAGATGAGATAACTTTCAGAATACGTAGTTTAATTCAGTGAATCTCTTGGATAATTTTATATTTACGAGAAAACTAACAGAAATAAAGTTATAAAATTAAAACTGAAATTGCACTTTGGTTACGTCGTAGTTAAACTTTCCCTGCACCAATCTTAATAAAAATTACACCAATAAACTCAGGAATTTTAGTAGAAAACGGTAATAATAATAATATTTATGTAAATTGTGGCTTTAAGAAAATGACGAAATGTAGAAGTTTCGAGAACAATAGTAATTCCCCAGAGTAGAGAAATAGTTCACTCCTACACTTACAACTTTTAAACCAGTTGCTTAAAATTATTCACTAAATATCCATTATTTCACAATTAAATATGTAGAAACACTGTCACACCTAAAGTTTTGGATAACAGTTTAGTTACTGAGATATTTCATGGCCTAAATCGTAGAGGTGTTAGCAGAAAGTTGTGTTTTGGCTCTGACGTCAGCGAAGGTATAAATCACAGGACGCGGTGGTGACGGCGTCTCTTTTCCGGGTTTGAAGTCGTGCTAATAAGATGTTATAAGCGTGTGCGTTGGTAGGTTGGCAACTCCGACTTAGGTTGGTAGCTCAGGTCGTCAGTTGGCACTACCGGGGTCGGCCATCATGGAACATTGACAGGGGCGTGGCATTGGTTGACTTAACATGAACTTTTAACTTTTCAACTGGGGTTTGGTCGGTCTCTACTTCTCTCCATAATCTGTGATTTTTGGAACGATTGTTCGATTGCCTAAGCAACTTAAGAATGCTGTTTGAACTTTGAATTTCATTCTAAATAAACTCTGAGAATTTTTGGAAAAGTGAACTGTTTTATTTCTGTAGCTGCTGTAATACCTTTTCAATATTTGGGGTCTTCAAATATTGTGGCGACCTGTAGCGTTCTAGTTGTATCCTGGCAACATGGTCAAATTAAATTAAAGTATTCAACAAGTTTTCATCGGACTTGGAGGTGTGATCAAGAGAGTAAGTTAAGGCACATAGGCGATACTCTACCCCGGTATCGGTCTAAGTTCCTTACACATCGATAAACAGAAAATCAAAAATTATTTTGAAAACATTCGTAGATACATTTCTTCACTTGGTATGGGTAGTTCAGAAGCTACAATTTAGGATACAGTCATGTGTGGAGCGTATCATTTTAATTTTATAGATATTGCAGGGAATTAAGCAAACAACAAAATCTAATGACATATTGCTACACGCTCGCAGCCAATGACGTCAATGTATGTAGTATATAATACATCTATATCCTGCAGATTGCACTTCATCATGTTAGGGTCTAGGCGTATATCGGGGTCAGGTATCGGCTTGTCCACCTAAACTTGAAGTCATCCAAAATGTTATTTAGAGTTCGGAAAAAGTTCTGTAACCATGAAAAACCTTGGAAAAATGCTAACTGTATGATGAAGACGGCTGCCCTTACAGATTAACCTCCTGTAAGAAAGGTACTAAAGTAGAAATGAAAGTCTGAGTCTGGATCACTGGAGAATATATTCTTAAAAATTTCACAGAATTTACAAAAAGTCACAGTTAGCAATGGCAATTGGATAAAAATCATTTGCCGAAGATCACAAGTCATGAAACAGAGCAGACCGCACCACCCCGAATGAAACTGAAAGTTAAGATGAACACATGTCTGAAAGTTTTAGACTTTAGAGTTTGCCACGCCTGTTTAGTAATGGCGTCGGTCAACCATACTGCCCTGGATCCCGACTACCCATAAGCCACCGCGAGCCGGTGCCGGTCTTGCTTGAACTCGCCTAACAAAGTACTACATCCGAACCCGACCAGATACTTTAGCTAAGTGCGAAAAAAACGACGCCCGGGTCACTTTTGTCAAAATGGCCGACTGAACTAGACAATAGTCTATCTAGAAAAATAATCTGTTAACTACAAACTACCAGAAAATCACAAGATGAAGAGCGTAACGAGACAAGTGTAGTGTTGTGATTGGTTTTGTTTTTCGAGCTTCCAGAGCGGTGTAAATGAATTTTGAAAGATGGTTAATTTAAAAACACATTTGTTTCGAGTATTGCGATACGTCATTATACGTCACATCCGAAATATGGATTTGCAAAATTTTAGAATATCAAGTTAATATTATTTTCAAAGTGTTCCCCAGCTCCTGCTGAGTTCAGTGCTGTAAAAATCTTTTAAATCGGTTAAGGCTATCAGAAGTTATAGAATTTCTAAATTTTACTGGTTTCATGGATGGTGCAAACCGATACTTCACTTTTTATTTTAAGGAGGTTGTGGCCTGAAACTAAATTTAAATCGAAACTTTATTTAATTTAAGTACTTTAGAAAAGTTTTTAGTTCCTGAAATATGTTAGCCGGAAAGAAATTAAATTTACAAGTTAGTTGCTATGACGCCATCACAAAGTGGACTTTTATTTATTTATAACTTCTTTTTATTAGCTGATGGTTATCGGAAACTTAAAGAATATTGCCTGGCCGTTTATTTTGCTTGGTTAAATCTACTTTTAAACCTCTGAAACTACTTAGATGTGCTGGAATTAAATATTGAATTCACTCCATGTGGAGATGCTTTATAATCATATTTACTGCTTTAAATTAGTCTGGAACTGCGAGTTATTGGTGAATTTAATATCAAATGGTGAAACTATAATTAACAGAGTGCTTTACAGTGTTCAATTTAGTGGAATATTATGTTATGGTTGTGTAACCAAACTTGTGTATTTTGCTTCAGAATTATTATGGATTACGCTCATTTAGGTAAGTTTATGGTTTATATTTTACTAGAAACTTCTAATTTATGGTTGTTATGTGTTGTTTATTTACTTTTCTGAACTTAAAGTGTTGTTATTTCGATTTCAACTATGGTATCGTGTACTGACTGTTAACCTCAAACTTCGTTGGATTTTGACTGAATATCGAAAATAGAGAGTAAGGTAGCTTACAATCAGAGCCAAACATTGTGCTGAAATGTCCTTCCACGTGCATTTGTTACTGAGAGTCAGCAATCATGGCGTCCACTATGCACACAAGTTTTTCATATGCAATTTTTTATGCAGGATGTTATGCACACATTCTGTCGAGATACCCATGGCCTCAGAAATCTCCTGTACCTTCACCTGACGATCTTTCATTACCATACCATAGATTTTATCCACAATATCTGGTAATCTCAACTGGGCGTACAGAGCTCGCTTTGTCTTCAGCGGTGTTTCGGCCACATTTAAATTTGTTTATCCAGAAACAGTGTTCAACGCAGGAGCAGAATCCCAATGAACATTGTCTAACTCAGCTTTGATCTGTGTTGCTATCCACTTCTTGAAATAAAAGTGTTTTATTACAGCACAGAAGTCGTTTTTGTCCATCTCTGTGGCAATTGTTAAACAGCTTACTTCAAACAACTACTGAATGTGATGAAAGCTTCACAACTGGCTAAAATCTGGCATGGTGGGATTTAAAGAATGACTCTTTCCAGGCATCATGTAACCAAACCAACTGTTGTGCTATCTTCTAGAAATTTACCAAACTTATCAAACAGCCCTCGTCCAGATGGAGCTTACAAATTGCCTAATTTGAATATTTGCCAATATTCAAATATAACTGGTATCAGAGTTGATGTGATTTGTAAAAAGAAGAATATATGGATTTCAAATAACTCATATTTTATTCAGTGTTATCCCTCAGAACTTTGAAATAATACGATTATCATTTCTTGGAAAGATGGAGACTAGTATTGTGATATGTCAAGAAGTTATGAAAATTAAAATATTTGACAAAACTCAGGGTATCAGAACAACATTTTAAAATTAATAATTAACATGAAGCCTATCTGTTTAACCCCCAACAGCAGACAGAGTCATTACACAGCACCTTCCTAACAGCCTCCCCAGCACACCATTCCTTGTCACTCTGGCCCACCTAATACTAAACAATGTACTACTATTTACTTTGAAGACAGAATCTACCATCAACTGCCTTGAACACTTGTATGGCCCCCTCTTATGCTACCTGAACAACCACAGTTAGATAAATTCCACCTAAAATCCATGGGGAAAACAACATTCTTAGCTTCTTGAACATTCTCTATGACTTCAGCAGCGGTCTAGCAGCTCAGTGGTTGAGGCGGTTGTTATCAAAAGTTTGCTGCTCCAGTCCTGGATTCAAATCCCGGAAGCTTATAACATATCTATAGTCTTGCCAAACGATTTATGGATACGTTTAATCCAGAGAACAAGTAGAGAAAAGCATTTTTATTAGCTAGTCCCAGCAGTAACATACTTTGTAGTTTGATTTCAAAATTTGAAAACAGAAATTTCAGTTAGTTTTTTCCTTGCATTCATTTCCACTGCTAAAACTCATTCAAGAAGCATTTTAAAGAGTATTTATTGTGCCCAGAAAAATTTAGTTTGGAAGATAATTCGATTTATAGCTGTTTGTAAGCCATGTGGTTAGTGAAAACTAAACCTAAAATCTTAATAACTAATGAAGACCACGTAAAATTACAGTAAAGCTTTTATCACCAGTTGTAGTCAGCACCTTTCAGAGTATTTTTAATACAAAGTCAAGTAATTATGTAAAAGCTAAGTAGGAGTTTTAATTAAAGGAAAAAATAAAACCAGAGGATAGATCAAATTAAGAGGGATAAAAATATATCTTGGTTTCTGGAGAAAGATTAAAGCATCTGTAAGATAAATGAGATTTTGGAAATGCATTGTCATTATTGTTAGAAAACACGCCAAGGACTGATGACGTAAGAGAATTTAAAATTAATTTAATAGAAACCTTTTTGAGGACTAAACAAGCTTATAACAAATAGAACAGAATATCAGGAATCTCATGTAATAATTATGATTCAAACTAGTAAATACTTTCCGAGAGATAAATTTTCTAATGTTTTTGCTAACATCACAGATGTTACAGATTCGATAAACAGGGGGCAGTCATGCTTGCTTGCACACACTTTTTCGACAAGTTTCATAACAGTCTGATTGTCTCTACTTGCAAGTGTGGTTTACCTGCAAATCTTCCGTGGAACTGTTGTCCTATTGCTTTATTGAAATTTCTGGTAAAGATATTGTAAAGGAGAACTTTTAGAAGAATATACATCGTTTTTGACTTTAAAATTGTGTACAGTTAACTTATTTCAATTTACCCTTCAAGTTTGGGGTTTGGTACAAGTGTGTGGTGGCCATTAAATTTAAATGTATTATGGTACCAGAAGCTACCGGTCATGAACATTGTTATAAGTTAGGGCATACGTGTTGCTTAGTCCCTAGTAAATGTTTAGGCCTTACAAGGTGCAGGAATTTTTAAGAATTATGTTTGCTCATATGAGCTACACCAGATTGTTTTGTGTTCAGATTCCACTTTAAAGTGTAGACTCAGGGGAAATGAACTGGCTGTTCTACTTCAAAAAATCAACCTTTGTGTTAAGGACTAAGTTAGTTTGTGGCTGTTGCACCCTGAACTTCACATAAACCTATTCTCTCACACAGGCCACTTGCCTGGTTATGAATTTGTCCCTCTCCAATAGTCAACTCAACTCTTCAGTTCATACCAATGTACCCACCTACAACAGTACCTTCATTTCAACAGCTGCAGTCCTTGTCACATCAAACGCATCCTCCCCTACAGCCCTGCCATTCCTGGCAGCTGTAAATGCTCTAACCAGCAGTCTCTCGGCATTCCAACAACTTCTCCCAAACATTGATAGACTGCAATTACCCACTGGATTTAATTCACAAACAACTTTTGTATGCCACATTACATCCTGCATAGTTCCTCAACCATCCTAAACCTTCAAAAACCTACAATCATCTAATCAGAACTTTCTGGGCTTTGAATCTATTAACCTAATTCTTCAGTAAGGCCTTTGATGTTCAGACCTGTCTGATAATGCTTCAGCATGCTTCCTAATTTCAACCAACCAACCACAAACACAGTCTTCTTTATCCCAACTAACAACCCCAAGGATCTTTCCCATAAAACAGACCCCACTGCAAGAAGTGCAACATCCATCATGCCTCTACCACCTTCATCAATCCTATCACTGGAGAAAGCTTTCTCATCATAGGAAATATCAATTGAAAAGCTTCCCATGTAATATACCAGCTAATTTTCAACTATTGTCTGTCCTCCTACATAGGTCTGACCATGAATCTACTGTCCATTAGAATGCATGGACACAGAAAAATGGTATTTGTTCAGAACCTTGAATACACAGCATCAAATCATGCCACTTCATACAATGCAAACAATTTTAATTCTTGTTTCCGAGTCCTCCTAAACAACAGCAGCCCCTCCAAACTTAGAAGGTGGGAGCTGGCCTATCAGTACAAACTAGGTACCAGTCAGCAGAGCCGGATTAAGACAGCGAGGGGCCCCGTAGCAAATGTGAAGAAGAGGCCCTTGATTTTTGCCGTCCGAGGGAAAATTGTAGAGCTAAAAAAAAAAAAAAGTCGGCCATCTATTCTAGGTGCGGGGCTCCCCTAGGAGGCGCGAGGACCCCTAAAGGGCACGAGGCCCCCTACAAGGCGCGAGGCCCGTAGCATTTGCTACCTCCTGCTACATGGTTAATCCGGTAATGCCAGTCAGTCATCAAGTTTCAATTTAAGATAATACATAGCAATATCTGTTCTTTTCGATTCCTACGACAACAATCACTAGATCTCCCCAATGAGAACAACCATTCACCAGAGCTGTCATTTAAATTAGTGTGTAATGTTCATTTGTGTTTTTAAGTTTTTTATATTATTTTTATTGATAGAGAAAAAAATTACGCACAATATTTGCTACCAACTCCTTTAGCCTGTGTTTCTGTAATATAGTTTTACAATTTTTAGTTTTATGCTATTTTAATCCCCACTGCATACTCCAACTTGAATGCTTACTCCCTTCTGTGATGCAAACAAACTGTCTCTGAGCTATTAGTTAGCTACCTCATTCATTTATGAAGTGCTACAGAATTTCAGTGCTTAATGTGTGTGTCTTTCCTTGTTTCGACACCATCCTGCCTTTAACTGTGGTGAGTTGTAACTATTATCCAATTCAAATCAATAATTTGTACCATGCTCAAGTGCCTATTATTTCCATCATATGACAGTCATTCTATGAGAGAGTCTCCTACAACACCTAAAATACCTTTGTAATTTGTGTTCTTGTCTTGCAACCATCATCTGAGGTAAGTGGTGGTTTATTTCACTATTCTAATTTCTAATTTCTTTTCACTACTTAGCACCTATTATTTCCTGGTTAATATATATATATCAACAATGATCAGTAAAATGCTTTAAGGCAATCAAACTAAGGAACGATAGGTAAATAAGACCAAATACTTGCCACAGATGATAGCGGCTGGGAATGACTATCACAAAAAGACAAACACCAGAGATGCAATATTTCAGCGGCTAACCTTATTCTTGCCAGAAGTGAGACACCAGGCAGTGCCAGACATTTACATGCTGATGGCCATCTGTTCAAGAGCAAGTGCACATATGGCTCTGCTTAGTGTCTCACTTCCATTGAAAATAAGGGTAACTGCCAAATATTGTGTCTCTTGTGATTATCTTTTTTTGTGTTTGTCATTCACAGCCATTGTCATCTGAGGTAAGTGTTAGGTATTATTTCCCTATCATTTCTTAAGTATATACAGTATATCTAAGGATAGAAAAATAATCTGTTACTTTATAACATAGCAAACCTTTGACATGGTTCAAGCAAGAGAAGTAACAAAGAAGTATAAAAATTTGTTCTCTATATTAAAAGCAAATAAAATAAGAGAGTTTGTTTTATTACTGTTGTCAGTTATTTGATTCCTCTATCCTGTGCTAACCTTTTCATCTCAACATACCCCTTACAAGCCATGTCCTCAACAGTCTGCTTTGTAGATATTTTTAATTTCTGTCTTCATCTGCAGTTCTCACCTTTGACTGTTCCTCCACTAACAAAATTAACCGATCCTGCATGTCTCGAAATATGACCTACCATCCTCTCTCTTCTTTCTGTTAGGACTCTTCCACAAACTTCTTTCCTCACCCATCATTTCCAAAACTCATTTATTTTGTACTTTATCTGTTCACTTAATTTTCAGCATCCTTCTATAGCACCACTTTTCAAATGCTTCAATTTTCCTCCTTCCTGATATTCCTGAAGTCCATGCTTCGCTGCCATAAGTGCTGTGCTCCACACATTTTTTAAAACAGTTCTTTCTGAGAACTAGATTAATATATGAAACCAAAGCATATATCTTTTTCATGAAAGCCCTTTTTGCTAGTGCTATTCTGCTTTTAACATCATTCCTGATTTGGCCATTGATTGTAATTTTACTTCCCAAGTAGCAAAATTCACTAACTTCTGTTATTGCATCTGACGCTACTTTTATATCTAATCTATTATTACTGGTATCATTTCTGCTACATTTAATCACTTTTGTCTTGCTTTGGTTTATACTTAGTCTTTCATTAGAATTTTTTCATAATATTCAGTAACTTCTCAATATCCTCAACCTGTTCTGCTAACAAGACAATGTCATCAGCAAACGTAGCATATTGATTTATTTCTCCTTTAACACTTATGCCACATTCAAAACTTTCTTTCACTTCCTTTATTACCGAGCGGGGCGGTATAACGGTTAGCGTTCTCGCCTTGCATTTGGGAGGACGGCGGTTCGAATCCCCGTCTGGGCATCCAGATTTGGGTTTTCCATGGTTTCCCCAAATCACTCGAGGCAAATGCCGGGATGCTTCCTTCAAAAGGCCATAGCCGAATTCCTTCCCATTCCTTGCCCCCATCCTTGCCCCCCATCCTTTCCCGTCTCTAAAGACCTCGATGTTAAAAGAGACGTAAAGCAGTTAAAAAAAAAAAAAAAAACTTCCTTTATTGCTCCTTCTACATACAAGCTGAATACTAATAGGGATAGACTACAACCTTGTCTCACACCATTTTTAACTTATGCCTCTCTCTCATGATTCTCTACTTTTATTATAGGTACTTGATTCTTATATAGATTATAAAGTATTTTCCTATTTTGGTATTTTAGACCAGACGTCTTTAAAATTTTGAACATCTTGTCTCACCTAACATTATCAAAAGCTTTTTCTAAATCTACAAACCCCATAATAGTATCTTTGTTTTTCTTGATCTGCCCTACAAGTATTAATCTTAATGCCAGAATCGCTTCTCTTGCACTTCAGTTTTTCCTAAACCCAAACTGATCTTCATCTGCTTATCCCTTCTACTATACTATCCATTCTTCTGTATATTATTCTGGTCAGTAATTTTGAAGCTTGTGATGTTGGAATTATAGTGTGATAATTCTCAAATCTGTCTGCTTGTGCTTTCTTTGGAAGTGAGAAGATGAAACTTTTATTAAAATCAGTGGGAACCTCTCCTGTTTCATAAGTTTGAATAATCTTTGGGTTCCTTCTTCTTCTAGGGATTTCAGATGTTCTGCAGGAATCTCATCAATTCCAACTGCCTTACATGATTTCAAATCATTCAAAGCTCTACCAAATTCTGTTCTCAAAACATGATCACTTAGGTCTTCAATGTCAACATCAACTTCTTTTTCCAATACACTGTTGTTCAAATCATCTCCATCATACAATTTTCTCTATGTATTCCCTCCATCAGTTAGCTCTACCTTCTGAGCCTAGAATAGATTTCCCCATTGTCAGGTTTAATGTTTATACCTCTTTCTTCATTTCTCCAAAATTCTGTTTGATCTTCTTAAATGTAACATCTACTTTACTTATGACCATCTTCATTTCTACTTCTTCACACTTTTCTTGCAACCATCTTCTTAAATGTAACACCCACTATACTTATGACCATGTCCCTTTCTACCTCTTCACACTTTTCTTGCAACCATCTTTCTTTTGCTACTATGCCTTTCCCATTTATTTGGCTTCTAAATTGTCTGCAATGTTCTCTTCCTTCTTCCTCTTGAGCATTTTTGTGTCTTCTCCTCTGATCCATTAACTCAAAATTTCTTCTGTGATCCAAGGTTTTCGATGGCTTGTCCCTAAAGCCTAATGTTTCTTTACTGGCTTTCATTATTTCTATCTTCAATGCATTGGAGTTGTCCTCAGTTGAGATCATTTCAGAGTTACTTCTTAAGACTCACATCTACCATTTCTGCAAACTTTTCTCTCATGGTAAATTGTTTCAATTCCAGTCTGTTCTACTTTCTTTGTTTCTTTACTCTCTTGAATTTCAGCCTGCACTTCACAACTATCAGATTATGGTCAGAGTCTATGTCTGCTCCTGGAAACACTTTAAAATCTAGATCTTGATTCCTGAATCTATGTTTGATCATGATATAATCCAGCTGATATCTGCCTGAATCCTTTGGATGTTTCCAGGTATATATATTTCTTTCATGGTTCTTAAATAGTGTGTTCAGCATGACTAGTTTATATTTTCAAAAAATTCTAACTACCTGCTTCATCACTCATTTCTTTATCCTAAACCTAAACATCCTACAGTATTCCCCGTTTTTTGCTTTTCACACTACCGTATTCCATTCACACATTATTATTAGATTTTCCTTCCCCTTCACATATTGTACTTGTTGGGGAGGGCTTAGTTTCTAACTGCATAAACATAATCCTGTCACTAAACTGTTCACAATAACTCACCCATTTCCCTACTCTCTTATTCATTATAAACCCTACACCTGTGACACCATTGACACCTTGTGTACTAATTATCCTGTGTTCCCAAGACCAGAAATCCTGTGTGTCCTTCCATTTCATCTCACTACTCACTAGTGCTGGGTCATGTTTCCCTGACCTTCCTTATTATTATTGCCAAAAGGGGCTCCGGTAGGATGGAAAATGATTTTTTCATTTTCGTTTTTTTGCCGATTATTGATCTTTGTAATGTCCTCTTTAATTTGGTGTATAATACATGTATATTTCTAACCTATAAATGCTTTAAAAAAGGCTTTGTTGGTGTGGCAGTCATCGCAGTATGAAACTGGAAGGGGTGAAAAGGATTTCTGAGATGTCAGCAGGTGATGGGGTAAATACCTGGGGGATAGGGATTCAAAGGAATTCAAGGCAATTGAAGAGCTGAAAACATATGGACCAGATGTGACAATAAATGAGCTATAATGTATTGCACATGTGCAAAAAAGAATGGATACTTGGTTGTGATGCTTGGTATCAGGATGGAGGGGTAAAAAGATGGATGACGGTAAAGGGTTGCAGGGGGAGAATAGACTTACAGAAGGCATAATTAATAAATTACAAAAGTATTATGGAATGGCTATTATACATAGCAACAACATTGTTGAAGAAATGAAACGATTTGTTTGGACTGTCTTATTTCATGTTGCTTCAACTGATTCTGTTCCCAACCACGAACTCTGCCCCAAAGGAACTGATGCATGGTGCATTATACATAGCAACAACATTGTTGAAGAAATGAAATGATCTGTTTGGGCTGTCTTATTTCATGTTGCTTCAACTGATTCTGCTCCCAACCACGAACTTTGCCCCAAAGGAACTGATACATGGTGCAAGTACAACAAAGCACAAGCAGCTGGCCAAACATTTGACCACAAGGATGGTTTACCATATGCTGTCATTGAGGAACTTAAGCCTATATTCAGGGATCTATCTGATGTACAGCTACTGAAGAAGTGTTTACATGGTCGTACTCAAAATCCAAATGAATGCATCAACAGCGTTATTTGGTCAAGAATTCCAAAAACTGTTTTTGTATTAATTAATACTCTTCATTTTGGTGTTTATGACACTGTAATGACTTTTAACAATGGCAATTTGTCAAAGTGTGAGGCATTGGAGAAACTGACTATTAGCGTTGGGTATCACACCATATAAGCTATGTACAGGCTTGACCAGGAAAGGGTTAGGGCATCAGAGAAAGCATTGATGGAAGTGGAATAAAATGCACGAGAGAAGAGATGAAGACTAAAGAGAAGACTGGAAGAAATCTATCAGGACGATCCAGATCACCCTAGTTATGGTTCTGGAATGCACTGAAACTTTGTCAGCATTTTCCCATAAGTTTACTTTTTGAGAGTTTTAGTGTACCTTTACTTGGAAACTACCTGCAAGAACTTCCTGAAACTTTTACAGCCTTGAAAGTATGTTTCTGTTAGAATTTTAACACAGGTATATTGTATTATACCTTATAGTTTGTAAATTATTGACTGGACAGCACCTCAAAAAGTGCAAAAAATTTCAATATTTAAAAAAAAATTAATTCTGCCAAACCAATCGGAACTTTGGGAAATCCCTGCGATAAAGTATTGGAAAATCATCATAGATTCACCCTATTTAGTTTCAGATATGTATCACAATTAGTTGTTGAGAAAAGGTACAATGAAGTTTGCAAAAAATACATGGGAAAGATACACCCTACCGGAACCCCTTAAAGCTTTTTCCTGCTCATTGTTATTACCTTGGTACCTTGAATTAACAATTCATTTATTTAGGTTGTAATGGGCTCTTCCTGATAGAATTTGACTATAATAATCATATTAACAACCACCAATGACATAGCAACATTTAAACCACAATCAACACCTCTCTTTCCCTAGAGAGAAAAGAGAGAGAGAGATGAAGACTAAGACGTCTTACAGCACCCATTCTCCACAATATTTTCTTGTTGATGTAGCGGTGGATCATTTCCCTTTCACAATTTGTAATCATTTTTACTATACAGTGCCTATTATCTCATTGTAAAATACGTACACACAAAGAGCATAAAATTTTCAGGCTTATAGTCTTTCTTCAGCAATAGAATGAGGTGGCTACCTGATGGAAGCTGGTAGCCAAATGAACGCACAGGCCAGACTGGCAGCTCGTGATGAAGGAAAATCAACATGAAGGGAAGTGAGGGTGGGAAGGCATAAACCCGAAAATAAATAGTAGAAACCTTCGTGGAAATGTGGTTGATGTCAGCAGAAACTATTTTCTTATCTTTTACATGGATATACAAAAATACTAAAAAAATTTAAAATTAAAAAAAAACACACACACACACACACAAATTTTGATGTTACATACCACTAAAAAATTAACTCTAGTGAATGATGGATCTATGGGAAGAATCTTCCTCTATGGTATGTGGTGGTTTTTCTCCTATCCAAATATTTAATGTATTCACTTTTTAGCACCTTTGTTTCCTAAATAAGGAACAACATTATGGTAGAAAACCTTAGTCATGTTTGGGAGAGTGTGATAGGTCTCAATATGTACATGTCTGATCCCCTTGTCACATCTCTCACCTCTACCATGACTAATGCTTTTTTTATCGAACTAGTGTAAAGTGTATTCATGATTTCTATTCGTTCTGCCTCTCCTACCTTCATCTGTGATGGTTTATTTTCACTATCCTTCCTTATTTTGATATACGTATTACTAATGTGCAGCTACTGACATCATAGACATTTGTGTTATTTGCTAGCATTTTTAATATCAAGAGCAAACCGATTTATTTAGAAGCCTTCTGATTGATACAATGCACATTCAGCCTGATACTATGAATGAAGTGAACATACATATGTTATGACTCATGCAGTAAGCCCTGGTGTACACACACCTCCCTACCAAAATGGCCTGTTTTAAACTGAAATTATGTAGAATTGTGTATGTCTCATGTTTTGTGTGCTCATCACAGCCCTCCTTGTTTTCAGATTTGGTAAATCATAGATTTATTTCCCCTAACTTAATTAATTACATTGCCTAAAAGACATTTCCATCTTCCATATAGAGCATACAGTTACATTAAGAATTTTAGAAAAAATCTTTATATACATATTTAACTACTGCACAATTCATTTTTCTTTTACATATTACAAGATTCCTCAATAAATTTTTACTTATTGAAAGAATAATCATTTCAAGCATTCGCTGAGCCTAAAATTAAATAAAAATGATGTAACTTCTCTAATTAGAATGTTTGGCCAATTCAAATATTATATTGGACCTTTCAGTTTTGAACTATCCAACTTCCTCTGTATTTTTAGTTTTGGTTTATTTTCTTCAGCAGATGCTGTTCCTGTATTTGTTTTTAGTTTTGACAACCCTGTTATCTGTCCAATCATTTACAATGATTAAGGGTTAGTTTTCTCTGTTCCAACAAATCACACATAATGTGCTTCTTACAATAGGAGATTTACAGCCATAAAGTAGATTTCTTTCTCTCTCTTTATCTCTCTCTGCATATTTAAAACACATTTTGCAATAATAATACAGCAAACTCCAGTAGTTTTCAATACAATTGGTAAGGAATTGTAGGTACCTGGTATTGTCTTCTTCATGTCATACCACTCGGACGCAATATCACCACTCCAGTGGCCAGCAAAACGACCAAATCCCGAAAAGGTAGAACGAGATATGATAAATGGTCTTTTACCACGTATTTCAGTCAATGCACTAGAAAGAAATGAAAACTCTTATTACAACAATATTTACATTAAAGCACAATTTCAAACATGGCAGTCCTGCAGTCCAAGACTATGTCTCCAAGTAAAAAAGAAGTAATACTTGGAATTAAAATTACAACACCTAATATGAAGAAATATGAAAGTTAAATAAGTGATTCATTTTGCAAATAGTAATAAAAGAAGACAACTAAGAAATAAGGATGTAGATGGTCAATAAGAGCTTACATGTTTACAAGTAGAGAATAATATTGAATTTGTATATAGTATGTACTTAACAAAACTTACAAGTTTGTTGTTATAGCTTCTGTCAGACCATATATGTTATGAAGATCATAATGATCACCATTATAGTGTTTGCTTGACATACAAAGTGTTCTGTAAAACAAATCTCCACCATCAACAGCAGGAGTGTAAGGAGGATAGTCCAAAGTAGTGTTAGGGCAGCCAGTAATGGAACCAGAGTAAAAGTTTGAAGGCTCATTCATATCCTGAAACACAGTGCCTTGTTTTATATACGTAACTGATCTTCAGGGTCTACAAAAATAAGAATAATAACATTTGGAATACTTACAATCCATGCTCCATCATACTGAAACATACTGAACAAATCTTTGAACTGCTGTAGCCAATACTCAGTTGTGTTAGGATTGGTAAAATCTGGCCATACAGTAGAGACTCGATTCCATACCTGCAAAAATTATTTTAAAAAGAATTGTACTTATTTTCTGACTTCTCTTTGTAACTATTCACAATGATCAATATTTCCCTTAATCCTTATTATCACAAAGCCATCACACATTATTTTATTCCAGTAATAAATATGTTTAGTATAAATTCTCCTTAACCACTGGTAACCTTCAGTCTACTCAGCCACCTCTTTCACTCCTTTCACCATACCTCTGCAATTCCCTCACCATTCCTGCTACGTTAATACATGCACTGATCTAATGAAAATTGTTGTATGTGTTATATAACAGTGCATATTGAATTTTCAAATGTATATTATGGAAGTTGGTGACTACTTTTGAACCAGTTAGATTATATATCAATGAAATGAAAGGTGCTAAGTAGTAAAAAGGAATTAAAAATTAGGATAGGGAAATGAGCCACCACTTTAGGTGATGGATGTGGGGCGTGAACACACTGTAAAGACAAAAACATTCATGATATAGAAATTTTTGGGTCTAGCCCTTTACTAACAAGAGAACATTATGGGGTGTAGGTTTCGGATCTAGCCCTTTACTAACAGGAGAACATTATGGTAAGTGGGTGGCTCATTTCGCTATCCTGATTTGTAATTCCTATGTAGATATATATATATGTCCAAAATAATGTATTTGTGTACTGTCTTTTCCTTGCTGTATCCTTTATTCAGCTTTGCTGAGTGGTGGATCTACTTTATTTTCAATTATTATTTTTTATTTTTTTTAAAAAGGCATTTTAAAGTGCATAAATTAAATATCTGATAGGAGAACAACCACTACTGCCAAAGTTGAAGGTTGTCGTGGTGTCAAAACACAGATAGATTCGTACACACATAGAATGTTGAAATTTTCATGTTTATATCCTTTCTTCAACAAAAGAGTGAGGTAGCTGCATGATGGAGGCTAGCAACTAACTACTGACTGATTACATTAGTGTTGGACAGGCAGAGTATTTTATGTAGAGAGGTAAGTTGGGCAGAATACCAGTCAGCTTTGTATGGAAACTGTTAAAGAATCAGCTCAGTGATGTTGAGGGATTGGGTACAGGTAAAATGAAAGGGACAAAGGGGCAGGTGGATTTGTGGTAGACAGATATTGGGAGTTTGATGGTTAATCCATTAGGAAGTATATTAAGAGAGAGGAAGGATTGAACAATGAGGATGTTTGGTGAGGAGAAAGGGGTGGAACTGGTAAGAGGACAGGAATAAATCTGAAGGTAACATATTAAGGGGTAGGGAAATGGAATACAAAGCACTGTACTGACAAAGACAGAAAGTATCGCACATAAATTATTTAGACTGATAAGTGTGCACATAAATTATTTAGACTCATAAGTGTACAGTGAAAAAAAAATTCAAATTAAAAAAGCTGGCCATGAGTTGAACCACAGGGAAAATCTTTCCCCATCATTTGAGATGCCATATGCACTACACCATACCCCATATATCAACTCACCCATCTCCACTTAACAAGTTCATACATATTCGCCTCACCACTAACCCACTCTCCATCAGAATAAATGGGTACATGCATACAGTTTTTATTGGCAACTTATTTCATCCAGCAATCCAAAAGCCAAACAATTCTAACAACTGTTTTATAGTGAGGGATGACAGAGTTTACCCAAAATGACCTCTTCTGAACTCTATAGACAGTAACTACACAGGCAGAAATGGAAAGTGTTACACCCAGGTGGAGTTGTGATAAATGTATGAAATTTGGCCTGAAGTATCCCCATATGAAGAGTATTAAATAATTAAAAATGGAAAGTTTTACATGGAACAGTACTTTCTTGTCCACAAGTTTTTGGTGACCAAACATGCCAAGGTGAAGAGTGATGCCCTATACACCCATATGTCTGTCTTTGAGAGAGGTTGGATAGTTGGCATGTTTGAAATGGGTGCATCATATTGTAAAATCTCTTGAACAATTGACCATAGTGCAATGACAGTATAGAGACCTGTTACACGGTGACTGCAAGAAGGCTCTAGTACTTGTAGAGCATACAGAGGTCCGTACAGAGGAATAACACCACATGAAGACCACCAGATTGTGAGGGTAACTGCAGCTGACAGATGTGCAACTGCTACCCAGATACGAGCAGTGGTTAGAGAGAGAATCACCCCATGTACAATTGTAAAAAGATTGCTTGAGGCTGGGTTACACTGTCAGACCCCTGTGCAATGTGTTCTACTAACATGGTTTCACTGCCAATAATTTCTAGCCAGGCATACTGCAAAAAGCAACTCGACACGTGAACGGCATTAAGTTGTATTTAGTGATGAGTAGTGATTCTATCTGTGACAAAGTTATAATCAACAACATGTATGCAGACTTATGGGAGAAAGGACCCATTCTGCTGTGATTTCATTAAGTCAGACAGGTCCAATCCTTGGAGTCTTGGTTTTGGGGCAATCACTTATGATAGCAGGACTGAGTTGGTTGAACACACAATGACAGCCCATCAGTATTTGGACAGGGTGCTCCAGCCGGTTGTGATACCCTTCATGTCCACCACCATATCTTTTAACAGGATAATGCATATCCTCATACTGCAGCCATCACAACTCTAGTCTTGCAAAGTGTTATTACCATGGAATGGACCACATCGTCCCAACATTTATCCCAAATAGAGCATGTCTGGGATGCCATGGGTAGATACATTAGGTGACATGGTCACCCAGCACAAACTGTACAACAAATGACTGCACAAGACATGGTCGCATGGAGAGACATACCCCAAGAAGGAATCCAAACACTTATTGATTCACTGCCTGCAAGGCATCATGAATGTAAGGGTGATCATGGTGGTCACATTATTACTGACATGTGTATTTGCCTAATTAGTTTTAATGTGTTATCATTTCTTCTGAATATATCTACAAAGGTTCCTAAAATTCCACCATTTTATTCTAGGTGTAACACTAAATTTCCTCCAGTGCAGAATACCAACATATCCTTGACACCAAACATCCTTCTGACCTCAATCTCTGGTAAGACCCTCCTACTAAAGCCAGCACTTTTTTACTTATTACATTACACCTCATTGACATTGAGGTCATTAAAAATGGGATGGGTCTGGGGACAAGGAATAGGAAGGAATTCGGCCATGGTCTTTTTGAAGGAAGCATACAGTGATTTGGGGAAACCATGGAAAACCCAAATCTGGATGCCCGGATGGGGATTCAAATTACAACCACCTCCCAAATGTGAGGCCAGAATGTTAACTCATCCCCCAGTCTTCTTTTCATCATTATTAGTCCAACTATCAATGGAATATAAAAAATTGGACTTGAAGATTAACTGTAAAAAAACAGAATATCTTGCTAATGATTGGATGAATACATTGATGGAATACAAATTAAAAAGGTAAATAATTTTTGCTAGTTGGGTTGAAATTTAGAAAAAGAGGAAAATTAAAGATGGAAATTAATATAAGAATTACTAATGGCCGGAAAGTAACCGGATGCTCCACTCAACTATATGGAGCAAGAATGTTATGAGTAGAACAATATTTAAGTTATTATTGGAAAGTATAGTCTTATATGGAACAGAAGCCTGGACAATCGATCAAAAACATATTAAGAAATTAAAAATATTAAAATGGATTTCTGGAGATCCGAATCTGAAGAAAAGAAAAAGTAAGGAATACCCAAATAAGTGAAAAAAGAAATGTATGAAGAAGTTACAGAACAAAAAAGATCAGAATGGTATGACCATGTAAAAAGAATGGAAGACACTAGGATACCAAAATCTGAACAGGAATGGGAAGTAGAAGGGAGGAGGAAAATAGGACAGCCCATGTTTACCTGGCTCCAAAAAGTATAAACAGCAATAAGAAGATTTGGTGCAGAAGAGGAAGCTACACAAGACTGAAATATCTGGAAAAAATTTTGAGAAGATGAAGTCTAGTTCTGTGTTCCAAGTATTTATTGTTATGTTGGAGTAAAACCTATGTAGTCAGGAAAATCTCTCTTAATAGTAATAATTATTAGTTCACATTTTATAGCTATTATATTTAATATTTCCTACTTAAATTTTTATTATTATTTATATTCTCTCACATTAATTGCTTTAGTAATTTTCCATCATTTCTAATGATAAAATTTCTACAGATTATTTTCTGATTATTGATTCAACATTTTCTTGCTCCTACCCATCATCACTTCCCCTGGGCAAGCCTAGGTCCTCCATTAATGCATTGATGTGACTATCTCCGACCTTATTAAGAGTCTCATCTACATGCAAGAATAAGGTTCAATACTGAAATATTGTGTTACACATGGTCTTCTTTTTTGTGTTTGCCATTCCTAGCCACTGTCATCTAAGGTAAGTGCTAGGTTCAATTTCTCTATCAGTCCTTAATTTCATTGCCTTAAAGCATTTTCCTACTACATATATATTATTAGGAAATAATTATTATGAAACAAGGATGCTATAAAGCAGATAAAATTAAACATTTTGATAGGAGCATAACCACTGCTTAACACAGTTGAAGGGAGGAATAACACTGAAAGATGCATGAAGCATGGTAATTTTTGTGTTCATCAACAGTAGAATGAGGTTGGTGCTGCATGATGATAGTTAGCAGCTAACTGTAGCCACCATCATTCAGCAGCTACCTCATTCTACTGTTGACAAAGGTATATAAACCATAAATTATGATGCTCAATATGCGTATATGCCTGTCCATGTTTTGATGCTATTCCTGCCTTAACTGTTGTAAGCGTTGGTTATTTTCCTAACTAAATATTATATATACATAACCTTTCAAAAGTGATCAAAATCTTAGTTGAGTCACTTTAATTATAATTGTAATAGAAAGTTCTAAGATCAAAGAATGGTAGAGAAAGCTTGCTGCTCCTCTGTAACTAACCTTCCCTTCAAATGGCTGACCTGAAGAATTCTTGACAAATATTCCCATTTTTAATCCATCATCATAAGGTTTGTATGTCCCCGGCTCTTGCCCAGAACTAATTCCAGGATCAATAAGAGGTATATAATGCATTCCTCTCTAGAAAAAACAAATGACAAATTATAATTAACAGTGTTCATAGACAAAAACTTTCAATATAATAATGTAATACCTACTTCATGTAAATCTTCAACAAACTCTGGAAGACCAGCAAAAGTAGTCTTGTCATAAGTAAAATCATTACTGTCATTCATATAATCAAGATCATTCCACTGTACATCCTGTAAAAATATGAGTACTCAATGCTACATGCATTTGAAACTATACAAAGTGCACTGTGAAAACAAATCTTAAAAATAGTATTCTTCTGCTGTCTGGGGCATACTTACAATTGGAATTCCAGCAGCCAGGTTTCTTTCTAATACTTCCTTGGTGTAATTCAGTGTTTTATAACCAAACCTACATAAATAAACATAAGACGTGTCAAAAAAATGACTGATTATAACACACAAGCATGGCACAACATGTTACTGCCAGTTTATGTGACTCAATAGAAAAACCTAAATGAATTTATGGAAGCTAAAGCACAGTCAAATAAACTATAATAGCTTGGTAAGCTATTCAAAATAAGACCAGTATTTAGCTATCTGATAAAGCGTATGTCACTAGCAAAGTTTTGCATTACAATGGTTGTACACAGTAAGAAGTAAATACATATTGAAACATACTTGCACTATAGCCAACAGGTAGCACTGAAGATGTTAGTTCCTTCTGATCTGTGGCTGTGTGGAGTGTTCACTTTGTAACTCTGGTCAAAAGATGAATAATGGAAAGTTACACAGCAATGTTGAGCTTTGATCAATGTATGTTACCAGTGCTGAGAGAGAATAGTACCTTCACTACTACATTCAAATGGCGTTAAGAGTTCCAGAAAGGGAATGTCAGCCTGGAAAATGCTTCAAGTCAGATCAACCAGCCTTGTCAATCACAGAAGAGAACATTACTGCTTTCAAGAAGATGCTCAAAACTTTGTCATGAGAACTAACAACAAGCAGGGAAGAGTTTTGATATTACTGTACCAGAAATTAATGCAATTCTGAACTACCATCTTCAAGTTAGAACAGTAAGATCTTTGGATATTCTATGACTGAAAAACACCCATATGGCAAAGTATATTCATAGTGCTGCAAGATGCTCAACAAGTTTCAAAATCCAATATTTCACTATGTCAACAGTACCATAATGAGTTACAAACTCGAGTGTTTGTGATTTCCACACAAGTATGGGCTAATATTTTCAATCAGTGGAAAAGAGAATGGTGGCAATCCTCTTCAACAACAGAGGAGATGTGGTCTGTGTTCTATTGTATACACAGTGGACAGTCACATCAAAGTGGTATACAAATGAGTATCTGTTCCTCCTTCATAATAACAGTACAGTAAAAGCTCTTAGGCCAGCAGATTATCTAGCTTCCTGCCTGTAAAACAGACCTCACTTGAGGTATCATCATGTTGCACCCTCAAGTAATGAAAAGTCCCAAAAAAAGTGGTGGTTTTAAATTAGCACAATTTCTAAGAGCATGGGATGATGAGTGCACCCATCTCCCTGATGAAAAGTGGAAGAGTAGGTATGACAACTGGTTTGGAGGATGTACTGGTGCACAGGGCATTGTAGCTCAGCAATGAAACATAAGCAAAGATGGAAGGATTGTGTAATGGAAGAATTGAGAACCCAACTAAATGAGTGAAAGACATTTTGGTCCGGGTTACAGCCGTGCAGGGAGGATGTGAGTCTGCATAGTGATAAAAGTGAAAAGGAGTGTAATGCCTAGAAGGGAGAAAGATCACTGATGTACTCTGGAAGAAGAAATGCAGAATAGGCCAGGAAAAGAATGTGATAGCAAAGGATGATGATTGGCTGAAATATCAGAGGTGGTAGTCAGCCGTATTTAATCGAGTCTGTATTATCCCAGAGTTTTTTGAAGTGAGACGGAAATAATAAGTATGGCAAGAGCAAGCACAATGTGGCCAAGGTACATGCTTTAGATCAACAAGTATCATGTGAACGAATGGTGAATCCGAGTCGGATGGCCTCACAAAGTATGAACTGCGTTGTGAGAATGCTTGTTGGTAAACGAGTATGCAAAATGCTGTTCTGAATGCATCAACCTGTAAGTAATTTTGGATCGACTGTCCATTATTGTAATAGTTGGATTAGCACATGTCTGGTACTAACCTGTAACTTCAAGATGTAAATAAATCTCATAGTAACTGCATTGCAAGTGTTTCATGTTTATTATTTCAGACTACTATACTCCCTTTTGAGTAAAGCCAGGTACTCACTAGCAAGTTGTAACTGTAACCATTGCACATTACTGTTGCCAAAAACTATAGTGTGTAAGTGGCTCACAAACTTGCCACGAGCGAAATGTGTTGCACTCACAGTGAGCCGAAAATAAATGTGTACTCACCCTGTAACTGTAACCACTGCACTTTAGTGTTGCCAAAAACTATTGTGCATATGTGGTTTAGAAGTGAGCCAGTTGTTGGTTTTTGTTGTGAATCAAAGGGCATTTGCAGTGCATTTATGGACGTTCACAGTGAAGTTCTTTGCACGCTGTTAACCTATAAGTGTTCTCCAACATTTATTGCTTATTGTGAATGAATGGACAGAGGATAAATGCCTACAAGGAAAACAGTGTCCTATCTATTTTAACAGTTATATACAGTGACCTTAGTGATCTATAGTTAAGGGTATGTATGTACTCATGAAATTGAACAACTTTCCCAAAGAAACATTGTAGGTTCCTAACCTAAAACAATTTTTTTTTTTACAAAAAGCTATTAATTCGTCATTCAGATGATTATTAAGCTTATGAAATTTAATTATATATATATTTCTTATGTTGCAGGAAAAGATGAGGTTTATGAGAATAAATGGTACACATTTAAGGCACTAAGATTCTTGGACAATCGTTTCAGAGCTCCAAATTGACTCTAGTCTGCAGGCTCAAATAAACAGATATATTTATTGTTTCTGTTTTACACACAGTGATCTTGCCATGGTATTTTACTTTCACTCAGAAAATAATGTGCAAGTTCTTCATGATTTTATTTAAAATTTGTCTCTGAAGAAGAGGACTGGATTGTAATGTTCCTTCCAAGTTCCAAATATGACTTCACCATTCTCAGTGTTTCCACTGTCCAAAGAGCCTTTAGGTGTGTACACTGAGCATGAGGAAGATTGCATTTTTAAAGTTATGTAAAACCACAAGTGTTATTACAGTCATTTCAACTTTCTCTATCAAGAATTCCGAATGCATTTTCAACCACTCCTCAGTTTATCGACAACCGATAGCTGAAAACTTTGTCTTTAAATCCTTTAAAAAGGTTTCATTGTATTTTCTCCAAAAGAAAATTCTGAGTCATCAACGAAGTAGTAGGGAAGTAGCCTGTTCCTATTTGGTAGGAGTATGGATTCAGGTATATTTAAAGATTTTTCATCCATCATCTTTTTTAAACTACATCCTTGTGTTACATTTCAAAGTGGAATTCTTCCTTAACTCTCAATATGTATGTACATACATTTACATAAGATTTGTTGATTTTTTAAAAGAAGTAGAAGATCACTTCTTTCCAGAAACATTCAATCAATCTGCCATCTTTGTGGCTATTTATAATAATCGAGCAAAGAATCCACAAGAGGAAACTGCATAAGCAAGAGACAGTTCACCCGACATTATGGAGCTCCAAACAACTGTGGATAGATCCAGCTTGTTGTTACAGTCACAGTGATATAGACTTCTTGTACACACTAGAGCCTCAATACAGTATCTGTTCAATTACAGTACAGCTCACTAGTGAGTACGCTCAGTGAGGGGCTCAGTGGATGTCATGAATGAAGTTCTTTTCATGTGTACACACTAAAACCTCATTACTGTGTCTGTTTGGTTACAGTTAAAGCTTGCTAGTGAGTACCCGGCTTAAACTATTTGAAAGAGTGAACAGTGCTTTCTCAGAATACGGGTGGTGGCCAAATTTGATATTATTGAATCTATACAACACTAACTTTATCACTTTGGTCAGGTACCACTCAGTTCTAAGCAGTGCACAGTCAAATCTTAACGACAGTGCATTGATTTAATAAAGAAGTTAACATTTAGTTGTGAGCAAGGCAAGTTGAAGGACATGATAACTATTTGTTACCCATGCAGTGGCAACAACTTGTTGTTGGTATTAAAATAATAATATAATCTAACAATAGTGATCCAACAACTTGTCATTACACATGGTTTAAGTCAAGAGTGCATTAATTATACAAATAATACTGTGATGAAAGATGCACCAAAGAAATTTCATCTCCAACTACTATGTATAATCACTGATTTGTTAGGTATTAGTAGACTAACCACTATCAAGGTGAGAATAACTTGATGCAACCCGAGTCTCCAGAAAACATGACGTCAGATCCCTGAAAAAGATGTGAGATAATGTCTGACAGATCAGAAAAGGCTGAGAGGATAACCTGCATTGCATGTATCTCTGATACAGTTGGTTAAGTGCATTAAAAATTGCAACTTACTTCACAAAGATATTAATGTCTTTTATCACTAATATTTTTTTTATAAATCCAAATCCCTGAAGGAAGAAACATATTTTAAAAATGAAAAAAATATACACATTCACACTGATTGCTAGGAAACAAAAGACACTGGATAACAAAGTAAAATAAAGACTAGGATAAGGGAATCATTGCTCACCATAGATGACATGACGGCATTACTATACCAAAGAAACACACACACAAAACTATGTAATTTGGGTGCTAATGACCATGCCATTGATGGGCCCTTAAGCCCCAACAACAACAACAACAACAACAACAACAACAACAACAACAACAACAACAACAACAACGACAACGAAACTTTGTAATTATCATGCATATAACGCATGCTTAGCAGTAGAACAGTAATAGGCGGATATATAGATATATATTTTAAAGAATACCTGCAAATATGAAATCCAAGCCCCCAATAAGGTGGCATAAAAGGTCTTCCAACAGCATCCTGATACTGACGCACAACATCAGATGGTGAAGGACCCATGAATACATAAAAATCAAAGATTCCTCCAATTGTACGGAATGTAATAGCAGGAGCCGGTTGCAGAATTACCTCTGTCAGGAACAGGATTGGAGGGAGGATATAATTTTCTGATTTGATTCAAGGAATCTATTTAATTATAATAATTTATGTTGCATTATAAGATAAATATACAATTATTAATAATGTTGAGGTTCCACATTATATAAATATGTATTCACATGAACATAGAAACATACCAATCTCATATTGTTTAATCAATAATAACGGTTCACCCTTAATTTCTAAGAACTTTTGTTGTTTATTATTTGGAAGTTTCTTTCTCAATACTTAAAGGATGTTATTTCAAAGCAAACAAGGTCTTCACAAGTAAATGCCGGTTACCTGGAAAAAAAAAAAGAGACACAAAAAGGGAGTGTATACAGGGTGTTACAAAAAGGTACGGCCAAACTTTCAGGAAACATTCCTCACAAACAAACAAATAAAATATGTTATGTGGACATGTGTCCGGAAACGCTTACTTTCCATGTTAGAGCTCATTTTAGTTTCGTTAGTATGTACTGTACTTCCTCGATTCACCGCCACCCCTTGACTTCCATTTATGGGGGCATTTGAAAGCCCTTGTCTACGCAACCCCGGTACCAAATGTAGAGACTCTTCGTGCTCGTATTGTGGACGGCTGTGATACAATACACCATTCTCCAGGGCTGCATCAGCGCATCAGGGATTCCATGCGACGGAGGGTGGATGCATGTATCCTCGCTAACGGAGGACATTTTGAACATTTCCTGTAACAAAGTGTTTGAAGTCACGCTGGTACGTTCTGTTGCTGTGTGTTTCCATTCCATGTTTAATGTGATTTGAAGAGAAGTAATAAAATGAGCTCTAACATGGAAAGTAAGCGTTTCCGGACACATGTCCACGTAACATATTTTCTTTGTTTGTGTGTGAGGAATGTTTCATGAAAGTTTGGCCGTACCTTTTTGAAACACCCTGTATATACATAGGAATTAAATAGGAGGGAAATGAGCCACCACTTACTTTAGATGATGGATGTGGGGCGTGAACACACAGAAAAGACAAAAACACAACAGATAAAGTAATTTTCAGGACAAGCCCTTTATCAACAGGAGAACATTATTACTTTATCTGTTGTGTTTTTGTCTTTTCTATGTGTTCGCGCCCCACATCCATCATCTGAAGGTAAGTGGTGGCTCATTTCCCTATCCTAATTTAATTTCTTTTCACTACTTAGTGCCTTTGATTTCATTGTTTACTATATCGCACACCCCCTATAATGTTCACCTGTTGACAAATTACTATATCATGTGTTTTTTTTTTTGTCTTTTCTGTTTATTTGCACCCCACATCAATCATCCTAAGGAAAATGGTGGCTTGATTTCCCTATCCTAATTTGTAATTCCTTTCTGCTACTTGGCACCTTTTATTTCAAAATATGTATATATATATATATATGACACAAAGGCACTATAAAAAGGATATATTTGGATACAAGAATAACCACCACCATGTTTCGATGCTGTATCAATCTGTAAGACAAAACGCTTATGCTTCGGGTGGAGCATAAACACGTTGTCTTAACTCTGACCGTGTGTAGCCTTGGATGTAACAGTTTTGGCTTAGATAGAATTATACGATCGCCACATAGATTTTAACCCAAAAACTATGAAAAGGTAAAGGTTCAATAATGATAAATAGTTCATTGCCATTTAAATAATTATATTCTTCAATTTCACAAAGCCAAAAACTGTACAGGCAATCAGACGACTTTTCAAAAGAAATGTTTTACAAGTTCGATTAACCGGTCGAGCCAGACCACACCCCAATAGTTCAAAGTTCAAACTTTTAGTTGTATTAATTAAATGAAAGAGAATCACACACTCCCATTGTTCAACAGTTTAGTAAATCAAACAATCCCGAGGCTCCACATTGCGGAAAATTACTTTAACACGACATTATATTCAACTTGAATAAAACAAGCGGCATTATTCCAAAAAAACTATCACTGATGTGCTTGATATAAAACTTTCCGGCCTACTGAGCTACATGTTATCGCGTTCGCGGTTCCTGGCAGAAAGGGTCGAACAACTGCATGCATGGTTCTATATTCACATAGTACTTCCTGCTTCTCGAATATTCCTAGCAACTGCTTTCTCATGCGAAGCGTGGGAACAAATCTTTTTCCTCTTTCACAAGGGTGGCTGATGGGAAGCTCGTCAGATATCAAATCGCACATCTGAAGTCCTAACATTGGCTAATCTGACCTTGACAACAAAAATAATTCTATCTTTCTGAAATTTTTCCAATCGCTAGATCTTTAAATAAACGTTAACTTTAGTTATTATACTAAATATCGCAACTTTAATACTTTAACCAAAAATAAATACTTTAGATATGAACTTTCAAAATCCCACTCCAGGCAAATGCTGAAGAATGTTGAAATTGAAAATACTATCTTAAAAACTTCTTTCTAACTTCAATAAACATAAAAAATGACTATAAAAATGAAATGAATTAATATTCTATCCACTATAACTCATGGTTCTAAGAACAAAATTTTGTCACACAGTTACAAAATTTAACAGATACCTGACAAATCTTCACTGGTGGTATGCACAGTAACACTGTGAGGCAGTCTCCTACAACACCCACCCTCCATATCTCTTGTTGATAAAGGGCTAAGATGCAAAAATTTACATGTCATGTGTCTTTTTGCCTGTATTATGTGTTCACAACCCACAACCATCATCTTAGGTAATATATAGTAAAAAAATTAAATAATGGGCACTAAGTAGTGAAAAGGATTTACAAATTATAATAGCAAAATGAACCACCATTTAGCTTAGATGATGGTTGCATGGCATGAAACAAATAACTTAGATATTTCGGTACTTCAAATCATTAATACATAAAAATCAAAGATTCCTCCAATTGTACGGAATGTAATAGCAGAAGCAGGTTGCAGAATTACCTCCGTTAGGAACAGGACTGGAGGGGGAGGGGGGGATATAATTTTCTGATTAGATTCAAGAAATATATTTAATTATAACAATTTATGTTGCATCATATGATAAATATACAATTATTAATGAAGTTGATGTTACCATATTATATAAAAATGTATTCACATGAACATAGAAACATATCAATCTCATAATGTTTGATCAATAATAAAGGCTCTAACTTGGCTCTTTGTCATCTTTTCCTGGCCAACAGTCATCCTGTGGGTAGTCTCTCAGAACACCCACCCTCCATGTTCTCCTGTTGAAATGGGTAGACCCAAAAATTCCTGAATCACGTGCGTATGTGCTTGTCTGTTCTATGTGTTTATGCCTCACACCATCATCTAAGGTAAATGGTGGTGCATTCTCCTATTCTTATTTGTAATTCATTTTATGTGATACATTTCAGAAATGACACAGCTGTACTACTCATGTCATTTGAAATGAAATTCCAAACAGAAATGTACTTTTTAGTACTGTCAAAACATCTAATAAGAACAACAGAAATGTAGCTATCTCCTTGCATTTAATCTCACTATACTTTCTTTCATTCCTCATGTGGAACTTTCCAGGGCTTACTGTTTCTTCTCTGTAGAATGACTCGAGATAGTGAACCATAATGATGTGGTCATAATATTTCTAGGCAACAAAAATGTTATAAACCCCAACAAATTTTTTAAAAAAATGTGTTTTACCCTATACAAATTTATAGTTAAATAGATGTTTGAACTAAAAAGTGTTTAGGTAACTGAGGAGAAACAGTAGAGAAGAGACTGGGGAAGGGGAAGCTTTTGAAATGATTTGGAATCCAATTATAGATATAATTTTCCTCAACATCTGTTCACAAAGAAATTTAAAAGAAACAAAAAATCATCCATACCATATTTTCATTAATGTCACATAATTTGCATTTTGGATATTTACTCACCCATAGCATTGCTGTTTAGAAGAAAGATACCAGAACTGTTTTTGTGTTCATCCATAACCAGGCAGAATGGCTGGGAACCATATATGTTCATCTAAAAAAAAGAGAGGAAGGGGTTTGTGGGTTATAAGATATACCAAGAGTTATAAGATCTTACAAGTCTACAATACCATATGTAGGCATATAAATTAATAGGTTTTCGAATCATTACACCATTATAATTATGGGAAAACACATATTTTTCTCATATTAATGCTTCATATTTGCTGTCAAAAATGAACTATAGAAAACTGAGAGAATCAGTTATTCCACAAATAAAAAGACATGCTTATTTAAAATTATCTAAAAAGTAAGTCAAAAGAAATTTATGAAAACTAATAACGCTTTTACTATGAGAGGAGTTAAAGTGGTTATGGTGGACTAAACGTAATAAAACAAAAGTCACATTAAGATGAAGTCATAGAGTGTTAATATGATGACACAATGTGAAAATTAATAGATTAGTAATCAAAAAAATATGGTAATGTAGGATTTTCTGCTCGCATCAGATGCATTCTTAGGTGGCAGATTTTGGCGAGACAGTAATATGTTAGTATCATGTGCAGAAAAGTTAGTCATAGTGGACTTGTAATGACTAGGTTTTATCTGGGGTTGGAGTAAAGCATTTTTATAGTTTAAGTAAATCAAAGAAGTATTTTCAGTGAGATTAACTGTTTAGTAAGTCTTACATTTCTGGGAACATTGCTGGGTACAGCTATGTATTGTAAAGGACAGTTCGATGATTCTTGCAGGTAGTATAAGTATGGCGGGTAACTAGTGAACGTTAAGTTGTGCCATGTTGCCTTTTAGAATGGAAGCAAGTCTGCACAGCTTTTGAGTATAAAGTTTTGAAGGAAGCATTTTGTAGTACATTTCTAAGTGATTCAGACTAAAGTTTGTACAAGAAGTGAGCATATGTCAGAATTAGATTGTTGGAGTGATGGTTGGCATGGTGTTACCCAGACTGGAGTGTGGTGAGAATCTGTAATCATTGGAAATGAAGTCTTGGCATTGCTTTATCTACAGTCAGATTTGCCAATTTAAATGTTGGTGGTGATGTGGAACTGTATGTGGTCAGTTAATAAAAGCAAGAATGAACTTTAAGGTGATACGTGTAATTATTCAATAGTATAGAAGAACCTGCAATATGAACAACGAGCCATGCATTTTAAGTTCAAAGCTGAAGTCTGTAAACTGTTTCACGACATGGCACAAATCGCATTTATCCATCCCAAAACAAGATTGGGGAAAGCTCTCCCAACAGGTAGAGCAGATGGGAAATATAATACCATCTGTGGACCAAAATAGAAACTCTATAAATTGCAAGTCTAGTTTTAAAAATGGAATAACATTTTTATTCTCTCCTTTGTTATGTAAAAAAACTTATGAATTAAGAAAAGACAATCCCTGGAGGCAATTTGAAAGAAATATCTACATTTATTGGCACAACTGGTGTAATGCTACAGTTGCTTTGAGATGGTTAAACTTTGAGGTATGGAATATTAGCTGCTGTGGGAAAATAACACAGAAACTAAATAACTACTTTAAGTTATTGGTAAAAACACAAATTTGATAGCAGACCTGTTTGCTACCAACTGTTGGAAAAAGTTAATTTAGAAAATATCAATTAACACAATCAATATGAAAATATGAAGCATACCATGAACTGGAATTTCCTATTTAAGAAAGATCTTACTTAACAACTGTTTAAAATCACTGGACAGCCTACATCAGAGCACAGTGCTTCAGTTCTGAAAAATTGTTAATGATCAAGTCAAACTTTGAATTCTAAAACTAACAGACTTTAAACAGTGTAACTTGAAAAAATAAATGGATGGTGCAAAGTTCTTAGCCACACATATTAGTTCAACTTGCAATGTGGATTGTTAGGTAATGACATATATTTTCTTGCTGATTCATTACTGTTCATTATTTCCATAATAGTTAGTTCTTTATTTATAACAGAGTCAATCTTATGGAAAAACCATTCATTCATTAATTAAATGCTTTATGAGCATCATAATTTTTTAGTAATGAGGTAAGTCACTGATAGTAGCTATTGTTTTTGTCACATATGCTTTGTGTACTGGAAAATAGGCACTGTTTACTACCAAATTGCTCTGCTCCTACTATTAATTATACTTAAATTTACATCCAAAACACATACTGATACTTGTGCCCCTCCTTGGTCTGCAAGGTGTTAAACCCACTTTACTACAGAACTAACATGTTTGAGATTTGATGATCAACTTAGGACTGACTAAAACAATATATTGTGCAGTTATGGATTTGATATGAGTTGCCTTTCAGCCAATAACAATGATCTAATTATATAAGCAGCAGGTTATGACTCATCTGCAAAACTAAGTTGTTACTAAACTAGACAAAATAAATATTATAGTAGTACACAAAAGATAGACTACATTCTAATCTGAAGTACCACTAAAAAATAATCACAAAATAACTGTCTCATCATACTGGTCCTAAGGATTCTGAAAAGCCAAACCATCACAGAAGGAGCCAGAAGTGTTTAGTTAACCTCGCTCAAATCTAAAATTGAAGGGAAAATATATTCTTGAATCATTCCAAATAAACTCACTTTTAAGAACTGGAAATTAACTGACCAAAATATTAGATTAACAAAATATTTCTATTCTAGCATTATGGGAAACAAGTTTGAAAAGTATTGCATCTCCAAAGAGAAAGCCAGAGAAGCAACATAAAAGGCAATTACTCAAATAGATATTGTTTTTTTCTGTAAAGTTTAAAATCTTAGATTCCACATTTAGTTTTATTCCCCTTCAGAAAGGTTATCTCTTATAACTACAACAAAACAAAACTACATATTAATTAGTTATCATGGCCTCATAAATGAAGATAAGGGGAAAAAATGGAGTATTTCTGCAAGATCTTATAAAATGAAATCTCCAAAATTCTGAACAGACAAAGTTAAAAAATTTTGAAGGAATTTAAGTACACAAGTTGGAAAAGACAAAGTCCTCTGTAACATTGTGAAAAAAATATCCTGCATACAAAAGAACAAATGAAAATAGTGAACAACTAAGAAATTTGTACAAAGCTTTTGACCTAAAATTAAAGTCTACAAACATTAGAAAGCTTCACGAAAGGCAAAACAACTTGGAGATCTCCTAACCCACATTTAGGTGAGTTTCATATTGACCATGTTGTAATATTAACTGGAAATAAGAAAGATATAATAAATGTGAAAGAAAAATGGGTATGACTATTGAAAATGACTCCTATTTGACAATTACGGCAAAATTAACTCCAGTAAACCCCACTAAAACCAATAAAGTATATATAAAATTGACATAGAAAAGTTTATAAACAACAAAAAAACTTTCCAAACTAATTTTTTTTGATATTTTTTACAACTGGAAAGATTTTAGAAGCAGCCAATGACACAGCAAAAAAAAAAAAAGGTTAGGAGACATAAAAGAAAACTCTTTTCTGAATCAAAACTGAAGAAGACTTTCAGAAAATTAAAACATGAAAGTGTTATGAATGTTCAAAACTAAATTAGTGAAATATCAACCTCCTAATCAGTTCTTTAAAAGTAAAAAACTGGCATCTTAACATAAATAAAACTATGAAAAGCTTTTAAAGTGTGAAGAAACATTCTAAAAATTCAACAAAATATTTTCTCAGCTTTACAGTCCCCCAGACAAAATTGGAAATCAGAATGATATTACAGAACTAAAAAACAACAAATCAAATGAAGAGTACTCACTTTTTGCAGAAAAAGTGGAAATTACTGAAAAAAATCCCAAATACTTGGAAGATAACTGGGAAACCGACAATATTCTAACATGACCATTACACAAAAAGGGGACAGAAAAAAAGTTAAATATTACGAAGGAATCTCTCTGCTGCCAGCACTACTAAAATAATATCTAAAGCAATGCCTAAACATTTGGATGAGCAGACTGATGATCAACTTGGTTAATATCAAGGTTGAATGAGCAAATAACAATCTTGTAGAAAAAAAATCTTGAATTTAAAAGTATTATTAAATATCACTGCATTAGAAGCAAGAGTTTTGCTAGAAACTTTATCATCTTTAAAAAAGAATATGATTCTTTAACAGAGACACACAGCTTCATTTAGCTTAATGATCTGGTTTTGATACGACAATTATTAAACAAACTCTAATCTTAATTTATCACAGAGCCTTTTGGAATGCCATGTTGTATTTTCTACCAGTCTGGTGAAGCATCCCTAATGATTTAGCTTTCCACGTATGAATTAAACCATTTACCTGCAGTTCTATATATACCATAGTATTCCATTTTTCAAACTAATTCTTGACTAAAACAGTCGAATGGTTTAGCAACGTCACAACAAAATTATATACAGCACCTTTTATTGTTCAGTTTCTTTAATGTGTATTTAAAAAGAAATAAATAGCCATTTTTGTGGATGAACTTTTTTGAAATCCGAACTGTGAGTTAGTGAGAATATTATAGTGAGTAACATATTTTATTACTTTTTGATACTGGACCTTTTTTTTTTAAAAAAAAAAAAAAGAAATGAGAATCCTGGAAGTAAAGAAATGGGTAACAGTTACTTCACCTTTTTAAAATAATGGTTTTACAACTGCATATTTTAGTCTATTTGGAAATATTCCCTGAAATAAATATTCATACTGATGTTGGCAAATAAGTGACTTATACAATGTGAACATCTTTCCAGTATTTCACTTGAAATGTTGTCACAGCTGATTTTGCAAGGGTGGATCAAATGTAAATGATCCATCTTAAACTGTGCGTCCATCAATGGTACGAGGAGTCTGAAACAGTTTGGACCATAGAGGGGGGTTAAGTGCAAGGCATACAAAGTGCTTCTTATTGTCAGCAAAAAACACGATGAATGAGAAAGAGTTACACCCTGCCGTTGAACATCATTTTATTATTAAGTTTCTCATCAGAAAAAAACATACATGCTGCTGAAACTGGGCTCTGTTTACATCCCACAGTTTGGGAAGAAACCCTTTCATGGGGTCGCGTGAAAAAGTGGGTGTAACAAATTTAAGAAAGGTTGGGAGCATTTTGAAAACAATGCCCACCCACGACCCTCTCTGTACCAACATCACACTGAATCTGTTCAAGAACTTGCCGAAGGCCATCAGCACATAATGGCTCTTAAAAATCTCTCATGAAGATCAGATCAGGTATGGAAATGTGCAGGTAAATCATTTGTAATGAGTTCAGATTCTAAAAAGTGTCGGCTCGATGGATTCCATATTTGCTGAATGCAATACAGAAAACCACGCAGTTTGAAATTTATTGAAGACTCCTAACGAGTTACAGTGAAACTTTTTTGGAAAAAATTATTATGTGCAATGAAACTTGAGTCTCCCTGATTTGAAGAAGACTGGTACAAGTGGTGGAAGGTTGCGAAGGTGTGCCAGTGAAAGCAAAGATGATGCTCTGTAAGGGAGTTCTTGACCACTGTGTTCTGGGACTGTAAGGTGTTCTGCTTGTCAATTTTATTCAGAAACATTGATTGTTAATGCTTACTGTGGTCATCTCAGTCAATTTTAAGTCACCAGTGATCAAAAAGGCATGGTATTCCAATCAGAAGTGTATTACTTCTCCATGACAAAGCCAAACACCACAATGCAACCAAAACACACACACAAATTGGTCAACATGCACTGAGCTGTCCAGGAACATCCCCTCTGCAACCCAGATCTGTCTCATGTACTTCCATACATCTGGGCCACTCTGATGAACAGCACTCACAACAAATGAGGAGATGAAGCTGTTCTTGTGCAATTGGTCTGATACACGTCCAAAACTTTATCTTATACCAGAATTAAAATTACTAACCATAGGAGTAAGTGCATAATTAAGAAATGTAAACTATAATTTATTTTTTATTTTTTTTGCAAAAGGCTCTTTTATATTTGACTCTCCCTAGTAATAGTTTCAAGAGTTTATTTACTTCTGGGACTGATTGTGTCAATAATTGCAGTCCCACAAATATATCTGAGAAAGCAGTCTGAAGAAGCCTTTGGGCCCTATCTGAGAATTCTTTTTCATAACTAATTTCCACAACTGAAGTAAAAGGTTCATTAAATGATTTACACCTGCTCCATGGCCCAGTTGGCTGTGGCACCATTATGGTGTCTCAACTGACATGGGGTTACCTAATTTAAATCATGGTGGTGAAAGAAATTTTCATCATAAGAACTTGTCCGGCAGGGTAGGTGAGGTGGTACTTGTAAGGAAACAGGGTTTCGCTACGTATATATGATATATTTATATTTCTTTGAAATGTCATCTGTTTCAAGTTGTATCTACAATATCTAGTTTGGAAGATTGTTCTAGCAGTTCTGGCAGTGGATGTTGCCAAGATGGAATATCTTTGGTTGTTCGTTGGCTGCCAAGAAGTTTTTAGTTTTGCAGAGAGAAGAAAGAAGCTGAAGGATATTTTTATTGTGATTAATATGTTGAAAATCAAAAGTATTACTGCGTGTTGAAGAGAGAAAAATAAACATTAGGTTGATTAATTTTGTAAGCACCTTAGAATTTGGATCAATTCTAGTTTTCATAGCTACAGAGAATAAGGGAGGGAGGAAGCTTGTAATAGACAGGCATAATGCCTTTAATGTAATTTTATTTAATTTAACAGAATTTACAGATATCGATAAGTTGTAATATAAGCTCTCTGAAGTAAAGACATTGTCGCAGAGTATCGCTGAGGAGTCATGACGTGTGAATTGTATTGAAATATTGATCGGCAGACAACGAGTGATTTCTGGATTAAATGTAATGTAATTATTCACAATTTTCCTACCTTTATAAGTACATGAACCTAAATCTTGGGAGACGACGTGTCTGGCAGTTTGGCTTCTGTTGCGAAGAAAAATTTGACGATGAAATAAAAAAGTTGAAATGTGCACTTATTTCTTGTTTGTACTGAAAAACTTTGAAAGTTGTTATCTATACTAATGAAGCTAACCAGACTGGCGACTATGATCTAGTTCAGTTTGTAACATTCATAGCTTTGAAAGTAATTTTATAGTTAATTTCTTCATTGATATTTAAGAATACATTATACAGACAATTAGCATTTAAATAGCTACAAGCTTCCCAGTAAACATATAATTTTAATTGCAAGTATAGGACATGAGAAACGTTTCATGCAGAAGCCTATACTGCAGACTAGCTCAGTAAATAAACTGATTTAAAAATAGTAAAGCCACTCAACAATATATAAGCTCTAAATAAACATTTTATAATGATAAAGAACCTTTAAACTAACCTGGAATAGGGTAATCCATTAATCAACTTGTAAACAATAGATTTTGGTTACGTGATAATTTCAGTAATTCTCAACACTTTTCATACAGTAAAGTTATTTTATAATAACAATAATTCAAAAGAAGGTTAAATTCACTAACATTCTTTTAACCGTTGTAAATAAATCAAATAAAATTTAAACACTCCATTGAGCACACTTTCTCTTTCAACATTTTTGATCATATGTTTTCGATAATTTCTTGAACTAAAATGAAAATTTCCTAAAAGAACGTAAAATCTGGTACAACATTAAAATTTCAGAACATTTCATGCAGTAGAACAGATTTTAAAAAATTTTACAGTATTTTGTCATTAATCACAACGTGGCAGTATTCAAAATTTATTTGCGATTAAACCAAGCCATTTCTGTAAATAAAACAACGGTTAAAACATGTAATTAAATTCAAAGAAAATTCAGGTAATAACACTCTTTCGATATAAACAACACCTGAATAATTGTTAAACATAAAACCAAGTATCTGCTAAAAAGATTTAAACCCAATCTTTGTGAGACTCATAACTTTGCTATTACACCACCGATATTAATAAAATTTACATTTCTGGAATCGGGAATTAACGTAGAACACGATGACACAATCTGATCATGATAATTTTTAATTCAGCAGTTCACCAATTAATTTTTGGAAACTTTTTAACATTGCGCATCAAAATAAATTAATTTACAAGGAAGCTAATCATTTGGGAATTTTGCTAAACACTTTTTATAAACTTGAAGACCAGGCTACACACAGTTAATTTTAAAAACACATTCTATAATTACAACCTTTTCACACATTTTTGGAAAGCGTCCATACATATATCATGGGGATGGGGGTATAAAGGGTGATGTGGTAGCGAGGTCAGCGTCTTTGTCTGTAACCGGGGAATTGTGCTAGTTAACCTGTGCCGGTATGTTTCGTGTGTGTCGGTTAGGCCAAGTAATAACCGGAAATCGTTAAGCCAAGCTAGGAGCATGTGTCGGCCGTGACGATTTTTCTTACCAGACTTGGGTGTTAACAACCATAATGAACTTATAAATTTTCTAAAGGGGTCAGTCGGTGAATTCTCCTCTTCATAATCTACAATCTTTTGGAAACGTTTTATTGATTGCCTACTCAACTGTAACTACTATCTTCAAAATGTGACTATTGAATAAACTGCTAATTTTTCATCTTTCATAAATAGAAACCTTTCCTCAGCTTTGTGCAGCCGATAAACTTTACAGTTGAGGTATCCAGGCTAACACATGGTCATTTAAAATTATTTAGTCAAATCTAACAGAACTTTCTACAAGGTAACATTCAGTTAAGGTACCTAAACCTATACTACTCCGGTATAGCAGTTTATGTCCTTACAATGTGCTAGTAAGTTTTATATAAGCTGCCAACTTCTATAAATAATCTATTTACAGCTAAATGATGGGCATTAAAAGAAATATTTTGTATACAAAAAATTTTACAAGCGGCATGTGTGACTACGACATGGAACTAATTAATTAGTTCTGTAAATAAAGAACTTAGCAGTTTTGAATGAGAAGACAACATCAAGGTAGGATAAGAAAAAACAATTTGAATTAATATAGTCAAAGACAACGTGCAGTAAGTTCCAGTATAGACCTAAATTTTGCTTAAGTCAAAGACAAAAGCGCTTTTACAGTAAGCAAGACAAGTTAGTTGTAACAGCGAATGGTAATAATATAATCAAGTGAAGTATAAACTGCAGCAAACAGAGAATAATCAAATAAATGATAAAGTATTGTTGGTTGAGTGAAGTAAATTTTTTTTGTGTGTTCACTGCAGTAAAGTTGCAAAATATTAAGTAGGATTTTTTTTGTTACATAAACAGAAGTAATAAGATTGCGTGATGTTTTTTTAAATATTGTTTTGAAATATTGATTCATAAAAGAGTAATCTAGCCCTGGGATGGAAATGTACAACTTTGATTTTTGCCTGTGTGTATGTAGATTTTAGTTCATTATATGTTAAATTTCTTGTGTGTACAGATAATGTGCATTTTTGATGGTGTGTCTGAAATTTCTATACGGCGTTGTGTTTTCACCAATGCGTTGCCTGCTGTGTTCGGTTTTGTGTTGAATTTTCGGTTTTATGGATAATTGTGTGAAAGTAAAGTGTGCAAGTGGAATGAAATTCTTTTTAAAAATAAAAAATAGCAACTGTGGATTAAGTTTCAGAATTAACCAAGGATACTGTTAGTACCAAGAGAGACGATCAAATTGAAAAAAAGTTTAATGGTTCCAGGAAATTTAAACAGTGGCACAGATTCGGGTTATGAATGCCATGATCAATCAAATTATGAAGGGGGTACTAATGGCACTTTTCATGACATTTAAAAGACTAGTTTCACCGAAAGACTCTCGTAGAGAAATTAGTTCTGTGGAAAAAATGCTGGCAATGATTACCAAAAAAATGAAACGAGGACAGCAGAAGATAGAACAAGGATTGAAAGGAGAATTATAAAAATTGTAACTAAAAATAGAAGATATTACTCAGAAAAACAACAAGCATTACAAGAATGGCAAAAAGAGAGAGATAGAATTTATTCTGAAATAAATACCCAGATTGAATGAATATACAATCAGATTTCTAAATGTGAAGGTCTGATGTTGAGGGAGGTGCAACACCTGGTGAAGGAAGAAGAAAAGAATTGGGAAAAGGCATTGAAGACAGCATTTGACAAACAGGGAGGAGTGAATAGAGGAATTGCCAATGACATCCAGGAGGTCAAACAAGAAATTTCACAAGTACATGGAAGTGTAAGAGGATTAGAGTACTGAATAATGAACCTGCATAGGGAAGTGGAAAATTACTAGGAGGCGATGGAACAACAATGGGGTGAGTTGAGTCAGTGGGTCAGAATGTTCAAGGCAGGAGAGCGGATGGCACTGTTAACAATACAGTGCAATCAGTGCAAATAAAATTATCCGAAGTTAAATTTGTACCTGGAGGAGAGATACACCCATAAATATTTGTGGAAATATAAAGGAAAGCATTTCAGAAACAGTGGATGGATATATTAAAATGATGATGAAGAATGAAGCTTTGGAATGGGCTTGCGAAGTGGCTGGGTGTGATAGGAGCTATAAGAAGTTTCTGCAGATTTATCTGAAGAAGTATTGGTCTAATGAAAGACAGAGATGAGTGAAACAGGAATTACGAAACAGTGTACTGTAAGGATCCAAGCCTACCCGGGTTAGCAGTAAGCCTAGATCTCCTTAACTGGCAACTTGCATCTCAAACTTGAGTTCATCAAAGATAAAAATAAAGTTCAAATTGTTCACTTTAGACCGTAAATACACCTTTGGAAATAAAATCAACTGCAAATTAACATGGTTGCCACTCTTCAATAATTTTAACCTTCGGAGAGAAAAGGGTTCAGTTAAACTATTGAAATAAACTCACTATTCAAATTTCACAATCATTATATTCTGATATCAAAAAACACAAAAGTTCACAACTATAGCTGATCGGCAATCGGACATTCTTTTAAAAGGGTGTAAGTTATGAAACATAGAAGACAGAGAACTAACCCCTGAAAAATTTCACATTATCTGTTCATTGTACCAGCCGAGATGAACTACTTCAAAAATTCCATTATAGCCAACATCAAAGCATGTGACCGGACTCCTTGCAGGAGTACCAACTGCAAGTTCTCACTCCAGTGAGTCACAGGTCCGGCCTACATGAATTTCCACAGGTAACTGATGAAATGGGGGTCAGAAAGCCCTATATGACATCAGCAGATCTTCCAAGTCACATGGCACCCAGAATGTAGTGCATCCAAGATACATACTGTAGGGTTTCCAGATTTTATTATTATTTAGAGACAGATATAAGAAACAACTTTCTCCCCTTTCATGTTTCTTGTAAACTCAATGGATTGGCTGTAATTAATTCCACCTGTTGCTGCATAGAAAATCTGACATCACTGCTCTCAACATGAGTGTGTGAGTATCAATACGTAGAAAAAATGCCCAGTTAGGCACCATTTTGAAAAATCAAATTAAAAAAGTCTATCATGAATTGCTCAGAAAGTAAGGCCTATCTCAAAAAATGGTTTTCAGCATAATATCACCCGGTTTCCAATACATTTTAAAAGTAATTTTATTCCCTGACTTT
>CM061920.1:270545892-270693570 GCA_031002005.1 Vandiemenella viatica
AAAGTCAGGGAATAAAATTACTTTTAAAATGTATTGGAAACCGGGTGATATTATGCTGAAAACCATTTTTTGAGATAGGCCTTACTTTCTGAGCAATTCATGATAGACTTTTTTAATTTGATTTTTCAAAATGGTGCCTAACTGGGCATTTTTTCTACGTATTGATACTCACACACTCATGTTGAGAGCAGTGATGTCAGATTTTCTATGCAGCAACAGGTGGAATTAATTACAGCCAATCCATTGAGTTTACAAGAAACATGAAAGGGGAGAAAGTTGTTTCTTATATCTGTCTCTAAATAATAATAAAATCTGGAAACCCTACAGTATGTATCTTGGATGCACTAACTAAATTCTGGGTGCCATGTGACTTGGAAGATCTGCTGATGTCATATAGGGCTTTCTGACCCCCATTTCATCAGTTACCTGTGGAAATTCATGTAGGCCGGACCTGTGACTCACTGGAGTGAGAACTTGCAGTTGGTACTCCTGCAAGGAGTCCGGTCACATGCTTTGATGTTGGCTATAATGGAATTTTTGAAGTAGTTCATCTCGGCTGGTACAATGAACAGATAATGTGAAATTTTTCAGGGGTTAGTTCTCTGTCTTCTATGTTTCATAACTTACACCCTTTTAAAAGAATGTCCGATTGCCGAATCAGCTATAGTTGTGAACCTTTTTGTGTTTTTGATATCAGAATATAATGATTGTGAAATTTGAATAGTGAGTTTATTTCAATAGTTTAACTGAACCCTTTTCTCTCCGAAGGTTAAAATTATTGAAGAGTGGCAACCATGTTAATTTGCAGTTGATTTTATTTCCAAAGGTGTATTTACGGTCTAAAGTGAACAATTTGAACTTTATTTTTATCTTTGATGAACTCAAGTTTGAGATGCAAGTTGCCAGTTAAGGAGATCTAGGCTTACTGCTAACCCGGGTAGGCTTGGATCCTTACAGTACACTGTTTCGTAATTCCTGTTTCACTCATCTCTGTCTTTCATTAGACCAATACTTCTTCAGATAAATCTGCAGAAACTTCTTATAGCTCCTATCACACCCAGCCACTTCGCAAGCCCATTCCAAAGCTTCATTCTTCATCATCATTTTAATATATCCATCCACTGTTTCTGAAATGCTTTCCTTTATATTTCCACAAATATTTATGGGTGTATCTCTCCTCCAGGTACAAATTTAACTTCGGATAATTTTATTTGCACTGATTGCACTGTATTGTTAACAGTGCCATCCGCTCTCCTGCCTTGAACATGTTGACCCACTGACTCAACTCACCCCATTGTTGTTCCATCGCCTCCTAGTAATTTTCCACTTCCCTATGCAGGTTCATTATTCAGTACTCTAATCCTCTTACACTTCCATGTACTTGTGAAATTTCTTGTTTGACCTCCTGGATGTCATTGGCAATTCCTCTATTCACTCCTCCCTGTTTGTCAAATGCTGTCTTCAATGCCTTTTCCCAATTCTTTTCTTCTTCCTTCACCAGGTGTTGCACCTCCCTCAACATCAGACCTTCACATTTAGAAATCTGATTGTATATTCATTCAATCTGGGTATTTATTTCAGAATAAATTCTATCTCTCTCTTTTTGCCATTCTTGTAATGCTTGTTGTTTTTCTGAGTAATATCTTCTATTTTTAGTTACAATTTTTATAATTCTCCTTTCAATCCTTGTTCTATCTTCTGCTGTCCTTGGATAATCATTGCCAGCATTTTTTCCACAGAACTAATTTCTCTACGAGAGTCTTTTTCGGTGAAACTAGTCTTTTAAATGTCATGAAAAGTGCCATTAGTACCCCCTTCATAATTTGATTGATCATGGCATTCATAACCCGAATCTGTGCCACTGTTTAAATTTCCTGGAACCATTAATTTTTTTCAATTTGATCGTCTCTCTTGGTACTAACAGTATCCTTGGTTAATTCTGAAACTTAATCCACAGTTGCTATTTTTTATTTTTAAAAAGAATTTCATTCCACTTGCACACTTTACTTTCACACAATTATCCATAAAACCGAAAATTCAACACAAAACCGAACACAGCAGGCAACGCATTGGTGAAAACACAACGCCGTATAGAAATTTCAGACACACCATCAAAAATGCACATTATCTGTACACACAAGAAATTTAACATATAATGAACTAAAATCTACATACACACAGGCAAAAATCAAAGTTGTACATTTCCATCCCAGGGCTAGATTACTCTTTTATGAATCAATATTTCAAAACAATATTTAAAAAAACATCACGCAATCTTATTACTTCTGTTTGTCAAAAAAAAATCCTACTTAATATTTTGCAACTTTACTGCAGTGAACACACAAGAAAATTTACTTCACACAACCAACAGTATTTTATCATTTATTTGATTATTCTCTGTTTGCTGCAGTTTATACTTCACTTGATTATATTATTACCATTCGCTGTTACAACTAACTTGTCTTGCTTACTGTAAAAGCGCTTTTGTCTTTGACTTAAGCAAAATTTAGGACTATACTGGAACTTACTGCACGTTGTCTTTGACTATATTAATTCAAATTGTTTTTTCTTTATCCTACCTTGATGTTGTCTTCTCGTTCAAAACTGCTAAGTTCTTTATTTACAGAACTAATTAATTAGTTCCATGTCGTAGTCACACATTGCCGCTTGTAAAATTTTTTGTATACAAAATATTTCTTTTAATGCCCATCATTTAGCTGTAAATAGATTAGTTATAGAAGTTGGCAGCTTATACTAAAACTTACTAGCACATTGTAAGGACATCTGCTATACCAGAGTTAGTATAGGTTTAGGTACCTTAACTGAATGTTACCTTGTAGAAAGTTCTGTTAGATTTGACTAAATAATTTTAAATGACCATGTGTTAGCCTGGATACCTCAACTGTAAAGTTTATCGGCTGCCACAAAGCTGAGGAAAGGTTTCTATTTATGAAAACATTGTCAAAATTCAATTTGATGAAAAATTAGCAGTTTATTCAATATTCACATTTTAAAGATAGTAGTTACAGTTGAGTAGGCAATCAATCAAAACGTTTCCAAAAGATTGTAGATTATGAAGAGGAGAATTCACCGACTGACCCCTTTAGAAAATTTATAAGTTCATTATGGTTGTTGACACATGCTCCTAGCTTGGCTTAACGATTTCCGGTTATTACTTGGCCTAACCGACACACACGAAACATACCAGCACAGGTTAACTAAGCACAACATTCCCCGGTTACAGACAAAGACGCTGACCTCGCTACCATGTCACCCTTTATACCCCCATCCCCATGATATATGTGTATGGACGCTTTCCAAAAATTGTGTGAAAAGGTTGTAATTATAGAATGTGTTTTTAAAATTAACTGTGTGTAGCCTGGTCTTCAAGTTTTATAAAAAGTGTTCAGATAAATTCCCAAATGATTAGCTTCTTTGTAAATGAATTTATTTTGAGTGTGCAATGTATAAAAATTTTCCAAAAATTAATTGGTGAACTGCTAAATTAAAAATTATCATGATAAAATTGTTGTCATCATGTTCTACGTTAATTCCCGATTCCAGAAATGTAAATTTTATTAATATCGGTGGTGTAATAGCAAAGTTATGAGTCTCACAAAGATAGGGTTTAAATCTGTTTAGCTGATACTTGTTTTATGTTTAACAATTATTCAGGTGTTGTTTATATCGAAAAAGTGTTATTACCTGAATTTTCTTTGAATTTAATTACATGTTTTAACCGTTGTTTTATTTACAGAAATGGCTTGGTTTAATCGCAAATAAATTTTGAATACTGCCACGTTGTGATTAATGACAAAATAGCATTAAAATTTGTTTAAAATCTGTTCTACTGCATGAAATGTTCTGAAATTTTAATGTTGTACCAGATTTTACGTTCTTTTAGGAAATTTTCATTTTAGTTCAAGAAATTATCGAAAACATATGATTAAAAATGTTGAAAGAGAAAGTGTGCTCAATGGAGTGTTTAAATTTTTATTTGATTTATTTACAATGGTCTAAAAGAATGTTAGTGAATTTAACCTTCTTTTCAATTATTGTTATTATAAAATAACTTTACTGTATCGAAAAGTGTTAAGAATTACTGAAATTATCACGTAACCAAATCTATTGTTTACAAGTTGCATAATAATGGATTACCCTATTCCAGGTTAGTTTAAAGGTTCTTTATCATTATAAAATGTTTATTTAGAGCTTATATTACGTGTTGAGTGGCTTTACTGTTTTTAAATCAGTTTATTTACTGAGTTAGTCTGCAGTATCGGCTTCTGCATGAAACGTTTCTCATGTCCTATACTTGCAATTAAAATTATATGTTTACTGGGAAGCTTGTAGCTATTTAAATGCTAATTGTCTGTATAATGTATTCTTAAATATCAATGAAGAAATTAACTGATAAAATTACTTTCAAAGCTATGAATGTTACAAACTGAACTAGATCACAGTCGCCAGTCTGGTTAGCTTCATTAGTATAGATAACAACTTTCAAAGTTTACAGGTACAAACAAGAAATAAGTGCACATTTGCAACTTTTTTTATTTCATCGTCAAATTTGTTCTTCGCAACAGAAGCCAAACTGCCAGACACTTCGTCTCCCAAGATTTCAGGTTGATGTACTTTTAAAGGTAGGAAAATCGTGAATAATTACATTACATTTAATCCAGATTAATACTTAAGAAATCACTCGTTGTCTGCCGATCAATATTTCAATACAATTCACACGTCATGACTCCTCAGCGATACTCTGCGACAATGTCTTTACTTCAGAGAGCTTATATTACTAACTTATCGATATCTGTAAATTCTGTTAAATTAAATAAAATTACATTAAAGGCATTATGCCTGTCCTATTACAAGCTTCCTCCCTCCCTTATTCTCTGTAGCTATGAAAACTAGAATTGATCCAAATTCTAAGGTGCTTACAAAATTAATCAACCTAATGTTTATTTTTCTCTCTTCAACACGCAGTAATACTTTTGATTTTCAACATATTAATCACAATAAAAATATCCTTCAGCTTCTTTCTTCTCTCTGCAAAACTAAAAACTTCTTGGCAGCCAACGAACAACCAAAGATATTCCATCTTGGCAACATCCACTGCCAGAACTGCTAGAACAATCTTCCAAACTAAAGATATTGTAGATACAACTTGAAACAGATGACATTTCAAAGAAATATAAATATATCATATATACGTAGCGAAACCCTGTTTCCTTACAAGTACCACCTCACCTACCCTGCCGGACAAGTTCTTATGATGAAAATTTCTTTCACCACCATGATTTGAATTAGGTAACCCCATGTCAGTTTGAGACACCATAATGGCGCCACAGCCAACTGGGCCAGTGGAGCAGGTGTAAATCATTTAATGAACCTTTTACTTCAGTTGTGGAAATTAGGCATTGAAAAAGAATTCTCAGATAGGGCCCAAAGGCTTCTTCAGACTGCTTTCTCAGATATATTTGTGGGACTGCAATTATTGACACAATCAGTCCCAGAAGTAAATAAACTCTTGAAACTATTACTAGGGAGAGTCAAATATAAAAGAGCCTTTTGCAAAAAAAAATAAAATTTAAAAAAATTCAAAATAAATTATAGTTTACATTTCTTAATTATGCACTTACTCCTATGGTTAGTAATTCTTTAATTCTGGTATAAGATAAAGTTTTGGGACGTGTATCAGACCAATTGCACAAGAACAGCTTCATCTCCTCATTTGTTGTGAAGTGCTGTTCATCAGAGTGGCCCAGATGTATGGAAGTACATGACGACAGATCTGGGTTGCAGAGGGGATGTTCCTGGACAGCTCAGTGCATGTTGACCAATTTGTGTGTGTGTGTTTTGGTTGCATTGTGGAGTTTGGCTTTGTCATGGAGAAGTAATACACTTCTGATTGGAATACCATGCCTTTTTGAATCACTGGTGACTTAAAATTGACTGAGATGACCACAGTAACAGGTAGCATTAATCAATCAATGTTTCTGAATAAAATTGACAAGCAGAACACCTGTACAGTCCCAGAACACAGTGGTCAAGAACTCCCTTACAGACAGCATCATCTTTGCTTTCACTGGCGCACCTTCGCTTATCTTCCACCACTCTTCTTCAAATCAGGGGACTCAAGTTTCATTGCACATAATAATTTTTTCCAAAAAAGTTTCACTGTAACTCGTTAGGAGTCATCAATAAATTTCAAACTGCGTGGTTTTCTGTTCTGCATTCAGCAACTTTGGAATCCATCGAGCCGACACTTTTTAGGATCTGAACTCATTACAAATGATTTAGTGCACATTTCCATACCTGATCTGATGTTCCTGAGAGATTTTAAGAGCAATTATGTGTTGATGGCCTTCGGCAAGTTCTTGAACAGATTCAGTGTGATGTTGGTGCGGAGAGGGTGTGGGTGGGCATTGTTTCAAAAATGCTCCCAACCTTTCTTAAATTTGTTACACCACTTTTTCACGCGACCCATGAAAGGGTTTCTTCCCCAAACTGTGGAAGTAAAGAGAGCCCAGTTTCAGCAGCATGTATTTTTTTTCTGACGAGAAACTTAATAATAAAATGATGTTCAACTGCAGGGTGTAACTCTTTCTCATTCATCGTGTTTTTTGCTGACAATAAGAAGCACTTTGTATGCCTTGCACTTAACCCCCTCTATGGTCCAAACTGTTTCAGACTCCTCGTCTGTGTTGATGGACGCACAGTTTAAGATAGATCATTTACATTTGATCCACCCTTGCAAAATCAGCTGTGACAACATTTCAAGTGAAATACTGGAAAGATGTTCACATTGTATAAGTCACTAATTTGCCAACATCTGTAATGAATATTTATTTCAGGGAATATTTCCAAATAGACTAAAATATGCAGTTGTAAAACCATTATTTTAAAAAGGTGAAGTAACTCTTACCCATTTCTTTACTTCCAGGATTCTCATTTCTTTTTTAAAAAAAAAAAAAGGTCCAGTATCAAAGAGTAATAAAATATGTTACTCACTATAATATTCTCACTAACTCACAGTTCGGATTTCAAAAAAGTTCATCCACAAAAATGGCTATTTATCTCTTTTTAAATACACATTAAAGAAACTGAACAATAAAAGATGCTGTATATAATTTTGTTGTGACGTTGCTAAACCATTCAACTGTTTTAGTCAAGAATTAGTTTGAAAAATGGAATACTATGGTATATATAGAACTGCAGGTAAATGGTTTAATTCATACGTGGAAAGCTAAATCATTAGGGATGCTTCACCAGACTGGTAGAAAATACAACATGGCATTCCAAAAGGCTCTGTGATAAATTAAGATTAGAGTTTGTTTAATAATTGTCGTATCAAAACCAGATCATTAAGCTATATGAAGCTGTGTGTCTCTGTTAAAAGAATCGTATTCTTTTTTAAAGATGATAAAGTTTCTAGTGAAACTCTTGCTTCTAATGCAGTGATATTTAATAATTACTTTTAAATTCAAGATTTTTTCTCTACAAGATTGTCATTTGCTGATTCAACCTTGATATTAACCAAGTTGATCATCAGTCTGCTCATTGAAATGTTTAGGCATTGCTTTAGATATTATTTTAGTGGTGCTGGCAACAGAGAGATTCCTTCGTAATATTTAACTTTTTTTCTGTCCCCTTTTTGTGTAATGGTCATGTTAGAATATTGTCGGTTTCCCAGTTCTTCCAAGTATTTGGGATTTTTTCAGTAATTTCCACTTTTCTGCAAAAAGTGAGTACTCTTCATTTGATTTGTTGTTTTTTTAGTTCTGTAATATCATTCTGATTTCCAATTTTGTCTGGGGGACTGTGAAGCTGAGAAAATATTTTGTTGAATTTTTAGAATGTTTCTTCACACTTTTAAAGCTTTTCATAGTTTTATTTATGTTAAGATGCCAGTTTTTTTTACTTTTAAAGAACTGATTAGGAGGTTGATATTTCACTAATTTAGTTTTGAACATTCATAACACTTTCAGGCTTTAATTTTCTGAAAGTCTTCTTCAGTTTGATTCAGAAGAGAGTTTTCTTTTATGTCTCCTAACCTTTTTTTGTTTTTGCTGTGTCATTGGCTGCTTCTAAAATCTTTCCAGTTGTAAAAAATATCAAAAAAATTTAGTTTGGAAAGTTTTTTTGTTGTTTATCAACTTTTCTGTCATTTTTATATATACTTTATTGGTTTTAGTGGGGTTTACTGGAGTTAATTTTGCCGTAATTGTCAAATAGGAGTCATTTTCAATAGTCATACCCATTTTTCTTTCACATTTATTATATCTTTCTTATTTCCAGTTAATATTACAACATGGTCAATTTGAAACTCACCTAAATGTGGGTTAGGAGATCTACAAGTTGTTTTGCCTTTCGTGAAGCTTTCTAAAGTTTGTAGACTTTAATTTTAGGTCAAAAGCTTTGTACAAATTTCTTAGTTGTTCACTATTTTCATTTGTTCTTTTGTATGCAGGATATTTTTTCACAATGTTACAGAGGACTTTGTCTTTTCCAACTTGTGTACTTAAATTCCTTCATAATTTTTTAACTTGTCTGTTCAGGATTTTGGAGATTTCATTTTGTAAGATCTTGCAGAAATACTCCATTTTTTCCCCTTATCTTCATTTATGAGGCCATGATAACTAATTAATATGTAGTTTTGTTTTGTTGTAGATATAAGAGATAACCTTTCTGGAGGGGAATAAAACTAAATGTGGAATCTAAGATTTTAAACTTTACAGAAAAAACAATATCTATTTGAGTGATTGCCTTTTATGTTGCTTCTCTGGCTTTTTTCTTTGGAGATGCAATACTTTTCAAACTTGTTTCCCATAATGCTAGAATAGAAATATTTTGTTGATCTAATATTTTGGTCAGTTAATTTCCAGTTCGTAAAAGTGAGTTTATTTGGAATTATTCAAGAATATGTTTTACCTTCAATTTTAGATTTGAGCGAGGTTAACTTATCACTTCTTGCTCCTTCTGTGATGGTTTGGGCTTTTCAGAATCCTTAGGCCCAGTATAATGAGACAGTGATTTTGTGATTATTTTTTAGTGGTACTTCAGATTAGAATGTAGTCTATCTTTTGTGTACTACTATAATTTATTTTGTCTAGTTTAGTAACAACTTAGTTTTGCAGAAGAGTCACAACCTGCTGCTTATATAATTAGATCATTGTTATTGGCTGAAAGGCAACTCATATCAAATCCATAACTGCACAATATATTGTTTTAGTCAGTCCTAAGTTGATCATCAAATCTCAAACATGTGAGTTCTGTAGTTAGTGGGTTTAACACCTTGCAGACCAAGAAGGGGTACAAGTATCAGTATGTGTTTTGGATGTAAATTTAAGTATAATTATAGTAGGAGCAGAGCAATTTGGTAGTAAACAGTGCCTATTTTCCAGTACACAAAGCATATGTGACAAAAACAATAGCTACTATCAGTGACTTACCTCATTACTAAAAAATTATGATGCTCATAAAGCATTTAATTAATGAATGAATGGTTTTTCCATAAGATTGACTCAGTTATTAATAAAGAACTAACTATTCTGGAAATAATTAACAGTAATGAATCAGCAAGAAAGTATATGTCATTACCTAGCAATCCACATTGCAAGTTGAACTAATATGTGCGGCTAAGAACTTTGCACCATCCATTTATTTTTTCAAGTTACACTGTTTAAAGTCTGTTAGTTTTAGAGTTCAAAGTTTGACTTGATTATTAAGAATTTTTCAGAACTGAAGCACTGTGCTCTGATGTAGGCTGTCCAGTGATTTTAAACAGTTGTTAAGTAAGAACTTTATTAAATAGGAAATTCCAGTTCATGGTCTGCTTCATATTTTCATATTGATTGTGTTAATTGATATTTTCTAAATTAACTTTTTCCAACAGTTGGTAGCAAACAGGTCTGCTATCAAATTTGTGTTTTTAACAAGAACTTAAAGTAGTTATTTAGTTTCAGTGTTATTTTCCCACAGCAGCTAATATTCCATACCTCAAAGTTTAACAATCTCAAAGCAACTGTAGCATTACACCAGTTGTGCCAATAAATCCGATGTAGATATTTCTTTCAAATTGCCTCCAGGGATTGTCTTTTCTTAATTCATAAGTTTTTTTACATAACAAAGGAGAGAATGAAAATGTTATTCCATTTTTAAAACTAGACTTACAATTTATAGAGTTTCTATTTTGGTCCACAGATGGTATTATATTTCCCATCTGCTCTACCTGTTGGGAGAGCTTTCCCCAATCTTGTTTTGGGATGGATAAATGTGATTTGTGCCATGTCGTGAAACAGTTTACAGACTTCAGCTTTGAACTTAATGCATGGCTCGTTGTTCATATTGCAGGTTCTTCTATGCTATTGAATAATTACACGTATCACCTTAAAGTTCATTCTTGCTTTTATTAACTGACCGCATACAGTTCCACGTCACCACCAACATTTAAATTGGCAAATCTTACTGCAGATAAAGCAATGCCAAGACTTCATTTCCAATGATTACAGATTCTCACCACATTCCAGTCTGGCTAACACCATGCCAACCATCACTCCAACAACCTAATTCTGACATATGCTCACTTCTTGTACAAACTTTAGTCTGAATCACTTAGAAATGTACTACAGAATGCTTCCTTCAAAACTTTATACTCAAAAGCTGTGCAGACTTGCTTCCATTCGAAAAGGCAACATGGCACAACTCAACGTTCACTAGTTACCCGCCATACTTATACTACCTGCAAGAATCATCGAACTATCCTTTACAATACATAGCTGCACCCAGCAATGTTCCCAGAAACGTAAGACTTACTAAACAGTTAATCTCACTGAAAATACTTCTTTGATTTCCTTAAACTATAAAAATGCTTTACTCCAACCCCAGATAAAACCTAGTCATTACAAGTCCACTATGACTAACTTTTCTGCCACATGATACTGACATATTACTGTCTCGCCGAAATCTGCCACCTAAGAATGCATCTGATGCAAGCAGAAAATCCTACATTACCATAATTTTTTGATTACTATCTATTAATTTTCACATTGTGTCATCATATTAACACTCTATGACTTCATCTTAATGTGACTTTTTGTTTTATTACGTTTAGTCCACCATAACCACTGTATCTCCTCTCATAGTAAAAGCGTTATTAGTTTTCATAAATTTCTTTTGACTTACTTTTTAGATCATTTTAAATAAGCATGTCTTTTTATTTGTGGAATAACTGGTTCCCTCAGTTTTCTATAGTTCATTTTTGACAGCAAATCTGAAGCATTAATATGAGAAAAATGTGTGTTTTCCCATAATTATAATGGTGTAATGATTTGAAAACCTATTAATTTATATGCCTACATATGGTATTGTAGACTTGTATGATCTTATAACTCTTGGTATATCTTATAACCCACAAACCCCCTTCCTCTCTTTTTTTTAGATGAAACATATATGGTTCCCAGCCATTCTGCCTGGTTATGGATGAACACAAAAACAGTTCTGGTATCTTTCTTCTAAACAGCAATGCTATGGGTGAGTAAATATCCAAAATGGGAATTATGTGACATTAATGAAAATATGGTATGGATGATTTTTTGTTTCTTTTAAATTTCTTGTGAACAGATGTTGGGGAAAATTATATCTATAATTGAATTCCAAATCATTTCAAAAGCTTTCCCTTCCCCAATCTCTTCTCTACTGTTTCTCCTCAGTCACCTAAACACTTTTTTGTTCAAACATCTATTTAACTATAAACTTGTATAGGGTAAAACACATTTTTTTTAATTTGTTGGGGTTTATAACATTTTTGTTGCCTAGAAATATTATGACCACATCATTATGGTTCACTATCTCGAGTCATTCTACAGAGAAGAAACAGTAAGCCCTGGAAAGTTCCACATGAGGAATGAAAGAAAGTATAGTGAGATTAAATGCAAGGAGATAGCTACATTTCTGTTGTTCTTATGAGTACTTATTAGTTGTTTTGACACTACTAAAAAGTACATTTCTGTTGGGAATTTCATTTCAAATGACATGAGTAGTACAGCTGTGTCATTTCTGAAATGTATCACATAAAATGAATTACAAATAAGAATAGGAGAATGCACCACCACTTACCTTAGATGATGGTGTGGGGCATAAACACATAGAACAGACAAGCACATACACACGTGATTCAGGAATTTTCGGGTCTACCCATTTCAACAGGAGAACATGGAGGGTGGGTGTTCTGAGAGACTACCCACAGGATGACTGTTGGCCAGGAAAAGACGACAAAGAGCCAAGTTAGAGCCTTTATTATTGATCAAACAATATGAGATTGATATGTTTCTATGTTCATGTGAATATATTTTTATATAATATGGTAACATCAACTTCATTAATAATTGTATATTTATCATATAATGCAACATAAATTGTTATAATTAAAAATATTTCTTGAATCTAATCAGAAAATTATATCCCCCCTCCCCCTCCAGTCCTGTTCCTAACAGAGGTAATTCTGCAACCGGCTCCTGCTATTACATTCCGTACAATTGGAGGAATCTTTGATTTTTATGTATTAATGATTTGAAGTACCGAAATATCTATGTTATTTGTTTCATGCCATGCAATCATCATCTAAGCTAAATGGTGTTTCATTTGCTATTATAATTTGTAAATCCTTTTCACTACTTAGTGCCTATTATTTAATTTTTTTACTATATATTACCTTAGATGATGGTTGTGGGTTGTGAACACATAATACAGGCAAAAAGACACATGACATGTGAATTTTTGCATCTTAGCCCTTTATCAACAAGAGATATGGAGGGTCGGTGTTGTAGGAGACTGCCTCACAGTGTTACTGTGCATACCACCAATGAAGATTTGTCAGGTATCTGTTAAATTTTGTAACTGTATGACAAAATTTTGTTCTTAGAACCACAAGTTAGAGTGGATAGAATATTAGTTCATTTCATTTTTATAGTCATTTTTTTATGTTTATTCAAGTTAGAAAGAAGTTTTAAAGTTTTTGAGATAGTATTTTCAATTTCAACATTCTTCAGCATTCGCCTGGAGTGGGATTGCGAAAGTTCATATCTAAAGTATTTATTTTTGGCTAAAGTATTAAAGTTACGATATTTAGTATAATAACTAAAGTTAACGTTTATTTAAAGATCTAGCGATTGGAAAAATTTCAGAAAGATAGAATTATTTTTATTGTCAAGGTCAGATTAACCAATGTTAGGACTTCAGATGTGCGATTTGATATCTGACGAGCTTCCCATCAGCCACCCTTGTGAAAGAGGAAAAAGATTTGTTCCCACGCTTCGAGTGAGAACAGTTGCTAGGAATATTCGAGAAGCAGGAAGTACTATGTGAATATAGAACCATGCGTGCAGTTGTTCGGCCCAGTCTGCCAGGAACCGCGAACGCGATAACATGTAGCTCAGCAGTCCGGAAAGTTTTATATCAAGCACATCAGTGATAGTTTTTTTTGGAATAATGCCGCTTGTTTTATTCAAGTTGAATATAATGTCGTGTTAAAGTAATTTTCCGCAATGTGGAGCCTCGGGATTGTTTGATTTTACTAAACTGTTGAACAATGGGAGCGTGTGATTCTCTTTCATTTAATTAATACAACTAAAAATTTGAACTTTGCACTATTCGGGTGTGGTCTGGCTTGACCGGTTAATCGAACTTGTAAAACATTTCTTTGGAAAAGTCATCTGATTGCCTGTACAGTTTTGGCTTTGTGAAATTGAAGAATATAATTATTTAAATGGCAATGAACTATTTATCATTATTGAACCTTTACCTTTTCATAGTTTTGGGTTAAAATCTATGTGGCGATTGTATAATTCTATCTAAGCCAAAACTGTTACATCCAAGGCTACACACGGTCAGAGCTAAGACAATGTGTTTATGCTCCACCCGAAGCATAAGCGTTTCGTCTTACAGATTGTTACAGCATCGAAACATGGTGGTGGTTATTCTTGTATCCAAATATATCCTTTTTATAGTGCCTTTGTGTCATATATATATATATATATATTTATTGAACATTGGATAGGATAAAAAAACCACCGCTTACCAAAGAAGGGTTGGCGTTGGTACACGAAAAAAAACATGAACACACAAAGAATAAAATTTTCGAGTGTGGCTCTTCCTCAGTAGAAGTGAGATGGCTGCACGCAAGCGCTGCCGGCAGCCAACTGCGTGAGCCACAATTTCGGTGGCTAATGGTGGGGGGAAATACATCATGGCACTAAGTGAGGGAGGGGGTAGAAGAGTACAGGCTGGAAAACGGAGATGAATGGCAAGTATAAAGCAAAACTGTACAAGGTCCTGACGCGGAAGGGTAGTATACCTCAGTTAATCAAGTAATGGACACAAGTGGGGGGGGGGGGGGGGAATTTAGTTGAAACTAAAACTAAAATTCGAAATCACAATCTATAAAGATAGGCTCTGGTGAGCGGTGGTTCTGTGAGGGAAGGTGGAAGTGAGGGGGATGGGTGGGAGGAAAATTGGTGCTATCTTAAATTTAGACCTGGAGATTGTCTGGTCCCCAGTTGGTACTGATAGGCCAGTTCCCACCTTCTAAGTTCTGAAATACTGCTTTTATCTGGGATGACTCTGATGGCGCGGACCGAGAAACAGGTATTAAATTCGTTGGTGCCATGTATAGTGGCATGATGAGATACAGGGTGGTCAGGGTTCTTGGTATGTACTGATTGTCGGTGTCCATTCATTCTGATGGCTAGTGGATTGGTTGTGAGTCCGATGTAGGAGGCTGGGCAATGGTTACAAGTGAGTTGGTATATGAGATGGGAGGATGTACAAGTGGCAAATCCTGTGATGGGAAAGCTTTCCCCAGTTACAGGGTTGGTAAAGGTGGTGGAAGGCGGGTGCATACTGCATAATTTGCAACGGGATCTGTTGCAAGGAAATGAACCTTGAGGCTGTCTTGCAGGCTGGGGGACCCCGTGCTTATGGACCAAGAGTTGGTTGAGGTTTGGAGGTCTGCTGAAGCAGGCTCTGGGTGGGTGAGGGAGGATTTTAGGAAGGAGGTTTCTCATCTCAGGGCAGGCTCGAAGGAAGTCGTAACCTTGTCTCAAGACTCGGTTAACGGATTCCAAGCCTGGGAAGTAACGGGTAATCAAAACAGGGCTATGGTGGGTTTTAGAGGATTGTGGATTGTTGATAGGTTGTGATGTGGCACGAGAAACCTGTTTGTGAACTAAAATTGGCGGGTAATTGCGGGAAATCAGGGCTTGAGAGATATTGCTGAAGGGCTTGTTGATTGGAACAAATGTGACTGCCTCAAATGCCTAGGCTGTAGGGGAGGGAAAGTTTGATGTGATGAGGGTGGCAGCTGTCATATTGAAGGTACTGTTGTAGGTTGGTGGGTTTGATATGGACAGCTGTGTGTATATAGTATATATCCAGGAAAGTGGCCTGTGTATGGGAGAAATAAAAGGTGCCAAGTAGCAGAAAGGAATTACAAATTAGGATAGGGAAATCGAGCCACCATTTTCCTTAGGATGATTGATGTGGGGCGCAAATAAACAGAAAAGACAAAAAAAACAAACACATGATACAGTAATTTGTCAACAGGTGAACATTATAGGGGGTGTGCGATATAGTAAACAATGAAATCAAAGGCACTAAGTAGTGAAAAGAAATTAAATTAGGATAGGGAAATGAGCCACCACTTACCTTCAGATGATGGATGTGGAGTGCGAACACACAGAAAAGACAAAAACACAACAGATAAAGTAATAATGTTCTCCTGTTGATAAAGGGCTTGTCCTGAAAATTGCTTTATCTGTTGTGTTTTTGTCTTTTCTGTGTGTTCGCGCCCCACATCCATCATCTAAAGGTAAGTGGTGGCTCATTTCCCTCCTATATTATTTAATTCCTATGTATATATACACTCCCTTTTTTTTTTTTTTTTTTTTTTTTTTGCCTGGTAACCGGCATTTACTTGTGAAGACCTTGTTGGCTTTGAAATAACATCCTTTAAGTATTGAGAAAGAAACTTCCAAATAATAAACAACAAAAGTTCTTAGAAATTAAGGGTGAACCGTTATTATTGATTAAACAATATGAGATTGATATGTTTCTATGTTCATGTGAATACATATTTATATAATGTGGAACCTTAACATTATTAATAATTGTATATTTATCTTATAATGCAACATAAATTACTATAATTAAATAGATTCTTTGAATCAAATCAGAAAATTATATCCTCCCTCCAATCCTGTTCCTGACAGAGGTAATTCTGCAACCGGCTCCTGCTATTACATTCCGTACAATTGGAGGAATCTTTGATTTTTATGTATTCATGGGTCCTTCACCATCTGATGTTGTGCGTCAATATCAGGATGCTGTTGGAAGACCTTTTATGCCACCTTATTGGGGGCTTGGATTTCATATTTGCAGGTATTCTTTAAAATATGTATCTATATATCCGCCTATTACTGTTCTACTGCTAAGCATGCATTATATGTGTGATAATTACAAAGTTTCGTTGTTGTTGGGGCTTAAGGGCCCGTCAATGGCATGGTCATTAGCACCCAAATTACATAGTTTTGTGTGTGTGTTTCTGTGGTATAGTAATGCTGTCATGTCATCTATGGTGAGCAATGATTCCTTTATCCTAGTCTTTATTTTACTTTGTTATCCAGTGTCTTTTGTTTCCTATCAATCAGTGTGAATGTGTATATTTTTTTCATTTTTAAAATATGTTTCTTCCTTCAGGGATTTGGATTTTTAAAAAAATATTAGTGATAAAAGACATTAATATCTTTGTGTAGTAAGTTACAATTTTTAATGCACTTAACCAACTGTATCAGAGATACATGCAATGCAGGTTATCCTCTCGCCTTTTCTGATCTGTCAGATATTATCTCACATCTTTTTCAGGGATCTGACCTCATGTTTTCTGGAGACTCGGGTTGCATCAAGTTATTCTCACCTTGATAGTGGTTAGTCTACTAATACCTAACAAATCAGTGATTATACATAGTAGTTGGAGATGAAATTTCTTTGGTGCATCTTTCATCACAGTATTATTTGTATAATTAATGCACTCTTGACTTAAACCATTTGTAATGACAAGTTGTTGGATCACTATTGTAAGATTATATTATTATTTTAATACCAACAACAAGTTGTTGCCACTGCATGGGTAACAAATAGTTATCATGTCCTTCAACTTGCCTTGCTCACAACTAAATGTTAACTTCTTTATTAAATCAATGCACTGTCGTTAAGATTTGACTGTGCACTGCTTAGAACTGAGTGGTACCTGACCAAAGTGATAAAGTTAGTGTTGTACAGATTCAATAATATCAAATTTGGCCACCACCTGTATTCCGAGAAAGCACTGTTCACTCTTTCAAATAGTTTAAGCCGGGTACTCACTAGCGAGCTTTAACTGTAACCAAACAGACACAGTAATGAGGTTTTAGTGTGTACACATGAAAAGAACTTCATTCATGATGTCCACTGAGCCCCTCACTGAGCGTACTCACTAGTGAGCTGTACTGTAATTGAACAGATACTGTATTGAGGCTCTAGTGTGTACAAGAAGTCTATATCACTGTGACTGTAACAACAAGCTGGATCTATCCGCAGTTGTTTGGAGCTCCATGATATCGGGTGAACTGTCTCTTGCTTATGCAGCTTCCTCTTGTGGATTCTTTGCTCGATTATTATAAATAGCCACAAAGATGGCAGATTGATTGAATGTTTCTGGAAAGAAGTGATCTACTTCTTTTAAAAAATCAACAAATCTTATGTAAATTTATGTTCATACATATTGAGAGTTAAGGAAGAATTCCACTTTGAAATGTACCACAAGGATGTAGTTTAAAAAAGATGACGGATGAAAAATCTTTAAATATACGTGAATCCATACCCCTACCAAATAGGAACAGGCTACTTCCCTACTACTTCGTTGATGACTCAGAATTTTCTTATGGAGAAAATACAATGAAACCTTTTTAAAGGATTTAAAGACAAAGTTTTCAGCTATTGGTTGTCAAGAAACTGAGGAGTGGTTGAAAATGCATTCGGAATTCTTGATAGAGAAAGTTGAAACGGCTGTAATAACACTAGTGGTTTTACATAACTTTAAAAATGCAATCTTCCTCATGCTCGGTGTACTCACCTAAAGGCTCTTTGGACAATGAAAACACTGAGAATGGTGAATTCATATTTGGAACTTGGAAGGAACATTACAGGCCATTCCTCTTCTTCAGCGACAAATTTTAAATAAAATCATGAAGAACTTGCACATTATTTTCTGAGTGAAAGTAAAATACCATGGCAAGATCACTGTGTGTAAAACAGAAACAATAAATATATCTGTTTATTTGAGCCTGCAGACTAGAGTCAATTTGGAGCTCTGAAACGATTGTCCAAGAATCTTAGTGCCTTAAATGTGTACCATTTATTCTCATAAACCTCATCTTTTCCTGCAACATAAGAAATATATATATATAATTAAATTTCATAAGCTTAATAATCAGCTGAATGACTAATTAATAGCTTTTTGTAAAAAAAAAAAAAATTGTTTTAGGTTGGGAACCTACAATGTTTCTTTGGGAAAGTTGTTCAATTTCATGAGTACATACATACCCTTAACTATAGATCACTAAGGTCACTATATATAACTGTTAAAATAGATAGGACACTGTTTTCCTTGTAGGCATTTATCCTCTGTCCATTCACTCACAATAAGCAATAAACGTTGGAGAATACTTGTAGGTTAACAGCGTGCAAAGAACTTCATTGTGAACGTCCATAAATGCACTGCAAATGCCCTTTGATTCACAACAAAAACCAACAACTGGCTCGCTTCTAAACCACATATGCACAATAGTTTTTGGCAACACTAACGTGCAGTGGTTACAGTTACAGGGTGAGTACACATTTATTTTCGGCTCGCTGTGAGTGCAACACATTTCACTCGTGGCAAGTTCGTGAGCCACTTACACACTATAGTTTTTGGCAACAGTAATGTGCAATGGTTACAGTTACAGCTTGCTAGTGAGTACCTGGCTTTACTCAAAAGGGAGTATATTAGTCTGAAATAATGAAACATGAAACACTTGCAATGCAGTTACTATGAGATTTATTTACATCTGAAGTTACAGGTTAGTACCAGACATGTGCTAATCCAACTATTACAATAATGGACAGTCGATCCAAAATTACTTGCAGGTTGATGCATTCAGAACAGCATTTTGCATACTCGTTTACCAACAAGCATTCTCACAACGCAGTTCATACTTTGTGAGGACATCCGACTCGGATTCACCATTCGTTCACACGATACTTGTTGATCTAAAGCATGTCCCTTGGCCACATGGTGCTTGCCCTTGCCATACTTATTATTTCTGTCTGACTTCAAAAAACTCTGGGATAATACAGACTCGATTAAATACGGCTGACCACCACCTCTGGTATTTCAGCCAATCATCATCCTTTGCTATCACATGCTTTTCCTGGCCTATTCTGCATTTCTTCTTCCAGAGTACATCAGTGATCTTTCTCCTTTCTAGACATTACACTCCTTTTCACTTTTATCACTATGCAGACTCACATCCTCCCTGCACGGCTGTAACCCGGACCAAAATAATGTCTTTCACTCATTTAGTTGGGTTCTCAATTCTTCCATTACACAATCCTTCCATCTTTGCTTATGTTTCATTGCTGAGCTACAATGCCCTGTGCACCAGTACATCCTCCAAACCAGTTGTCTTACCTACTCTTCCACTTTTCATCAGGGAGATGGGTGCACTCATCATCCCATGCTCTTAGAAATTGTGTTAATTTAAAACCACCACTTTTTTTGGGACTTTTCATTATTTGAGGGTGCAACATGATGATACCTCAAGTGAGGTCTGTTTTACAGGCAGGAAGCTACATAATCTGCAGGCCTAAGAGCTTTTACTGTACTGTTATTATGAAGGAGGAACAGATACTCATTTGTATACCACTTTGATGTGACTGTCCACTGTGTATACAATAGAACACAGACCACATCTCCTCTGTTGTTGAAGAGGATTGCCACCATTCTCTTTTCCACTGATTGTGATTTCCACACAGGTATGGGCTAATATTTTCAAACATTCGAGTTTGTAACTCATTACGGTACTGTTGACATAGTGAAATATTGGATTTTGAAGCTTGTTGAGCATCTTGCAGCACTATGAATATACTTTGCCATATGGGTGTTTTTCAGTCATAGAATATCCAAAGATCTTACTGTTCTAACTTGAAGATGGTAGTGCAAAATTGCATTAATTTCTGGTACAGTAATATCAAAACTCTTCTCTGCTTCATGTTAGTTCTCATGACAAAGTTTTGAGAATCTTCTTGACAGCAGTAATGTTCTCCTCTGTGATTGACAAGGCTGGTTGATCTGACTTGAAGCATTTTCCAGGCTGACATTCCCTTTCTGGAACTCTTAATGCCATTTGAATGTAGTAGTGAAGGTACTATTCTCTCTCAGCACTGGAAACATACATTGATCAAAGCTCATACCATGCACAACATTGCTGTGTAACTTTCCATTATTCATCTTTTGACCAGAGTTACAAAGCGAACACTCCACACAACCACAGATCAGAAGGAACTAACATCTACAGTGCTACCTGTTGGCTATAGTGCAAGTATAGAATATGTTTCAATATGTATTTACTTCTTACTGTGTACAACCATTGTAATTCAAAACTTTGCTAGTGACTTACGCTTTATCAGATAGCTAAATACTGGTCTTATTTTAAATAGCTTACCAAGCTATTATAGTTTATTTGACTGTGCTTTAGCTTCCATAAATTCATTTAGGTTTTTCTATTGAGTCACATAAACTGGCAGTAACATGTTGTGCCATGCTTGTGTCATTTTTTTTGACACGTCTTATGTTTATTTATGTAGGTTTGGTTATAAAACACTGAATTACACCAAGGAAGTATTAGAAAGAAACCTGGCTGCTGGAATTCCAATTGTAAGTATGCCCCAGACAGCAGAAGAATACTATTTTTAAGATTTGTTTTCACAGTGCACTTTGTATAGTTTCAAATGCATGTAGCATTGAGTACTCGTATTTTTACAGGATGTACAGTGGAATGATCTTTATTATATGAATGACAGTAATGATTTTACTTATGACAAGACTACTTTTGCTGGTCTTCCAGAATTTGTTGAAGATTTACATGAAGTAGGTATTACATTATTATATTGAAAGTTTTTGTCTATGAACACTGTTAATTATAATTTGTCATTTGTTTTTTCTAGAGAGGAATGCATTATATACCTCTTATTGATCCTGGAATTAGTTCTGGGCAAGAGCCGGGGACATACAAACCTTATGATGATGGATTAAAAATGGGAATTTTTGTCAAGAATTCTACAGGTCAGCCATTTGAAGGGAAGGTTAGTTACAGAGGAGCAGCAAGCTTTCTCTACCATTCTTTGATCTTAGAACTTTCTATTACAATTATAATTAAAGTGACTCAACTAAGATTTTGATCACTTTTGAAAGGTTATGTATATATAATATTTAGTTAGGAAAATAACCACCGCTTACAACAATTAAGGCAGGAATAGCTTCAAAACATGGACAGGCATATACGCACATTGAGCATCGTAATTTATGGTTGTCAACGGTAGAATGAGGTAGCTGCTGAATGATGGTGGCTACAGTTAGCTGCTAACTATCATCATGCAGCACCAACCTCATTCTACTGTTGATGAACACAAAAATTACCATGCTTCATGCATCTTTCAGTGTTATTCCTCCCTTCAACTGTGTTAAGCAGTGGTTATGCTCCTATCAAAATGTTTAATTTTATCTGCTTTATAGCATCCTTGTTTCATAATAATTATTTCCTAATAATATATATATAGTAGGAAAATGCTTTAAGGCAATGAAATTAAGGACTGATAGAGAAATTGAACCTAGCACTTACCTTAGATGACAGTGGCTAGGAATGGCAAACACAAAAAAGAAGACCACGTGTAACACAATATTTCAGTATTGAACCTTATTCTTGCATGTAGATGAGACTCTTAATAAGGTCGGAGATAGTAACATCAATGCATTAATGGAGGACCTAGGCTTGCCCAGGGGAAGTGGTGATGGGTAGGAGCAAGAAAATGTTGAATCAATAATCAGAAAATAATCTGTAGAAATTTTATCATTGGAAATGGTGGAAAATTACTAAAGCAATTAATTTGAAAGGATATAAATAATAATAAAAATTTAAGTAGGAAATATTAAATATAATAGCTATAAAATGTGAACTAATAATTATTACTATTAAGAGAGATTTTCCTGACTATATAACCGAGCGTGGTGGTGTAACGGATAGCGTTCTGGCCTCGCATTCGGGAGGACGGCGGTTCGAATCCCCGTCCGGGCATCCAGATTTGGGTTTTCCATGGTTTCCCCAAATCACTCCAGGTGAATGCCGGGATGCTTCCTTCAAAAGGCCATGGCCGAATTCCTTCCCATTCCTTGCCCCCATCCTTTCCCGTCTCTAAAGACCACGTTGTTAAAAAGGGACGTTAAACTGTTACAAAAAAAAAAACTGACTACATAGGTTTTACTCCAACATAACAATAAAGACTTGGAACACAGAACTAGACTTCATCTTCTCTAAATATTTCTCCAGATATTTCAGTCTTGTGTAGCTTCCTCTTCTGCACCAAATCTTCTTATTGCTGTTTATACTTTTTGGAGCCAGGTAAACATGGGCTGTCCTATTTTCCTCCTCCCTTCTACTTCCCATTCCTGTTCAGATTTTGGTATCCTAGTGGTATCTTTTTACATGGTGATACCATTCTGATCTTTTTTGTTCTGTAACTTCTTCATACATTTCTTTTTTCACTTATTTCAGTATTCCTTACTTTTTCTTTTCTTGAAATTCGGATCTCCAGAAATCCATTTTAATATTTTTAATTTCTTAATATGTTTTTGATTGATTGTCCAGGCTTCTGATCCATATAAGACTATACTTTCCAATAATAACTTAAATATTGTTCTACTCATAACATTCTTGCTCCATATAGTTGAGTGGAGCATCCGGTTACTTTCCGGCCATTAGTAATTCTTATATTAATTTCCATCTTTAATTTTCCTCTTTTTCTAAATTTCAACCCAACTAGCAAAAATTATTTACCTTTTTAATTTGTATTCTGTCAATGTATTCATCCAATCATTAGCAAGATATTCTGTTTTTTGATAGTTAATCCAATTTTTTATATTCCATTGATAGTTGGACTAATAATGATGAAAAGAAGACTGGGGGATGAGTTGACATTCTGGCCGCACATTTGGAAGGTGGTTGTAATTTGAATCCCCATCCGGGCATCCAGATTTGGGTTTTCCATGGTTTCCCCAAATCACTCCAGGCGAATGCTTGTATGCTTCCTTCAAAAAGACCATGGCCGAATTCCTTCCTATTCCTTGTCCCCAGACCCATCCCATTTTTAATGACCTCAATGTCGATGAGGTGTAATGTAATAAGTAAAAAAGTGCTGGCTTTAGTAGGAGGGTCTTACCAGAGATTGAGGCCAGAAGGATGTTTGGTGTAAAGGATATGTTGGTATTCTGCACTGGAGGAAATTTAGTGTTACACCTAGAATAAGATGGTGGAATTTTAGGAACCTTTGTAGATATATCCAGAAGAAATGATAACACATTAAAACTAATTAGGCAAATACACATGTCAGTAATAATGCAACCACCATGATCACCCTTACATTCATGATGCCTTGCAGGCAGTGAATCAATAAGTGTTTGGATTCCTTCTTGGGGTATGTCTCTCCATGCGACCATGTCTTGTGCAGTCATTTGTTGTACAGTTTGTGCTGGGTGACCATGTCACCTAATGTATCTACCCATGGCATCCCAGACATGCTCTATTGGGGATAAATGTTGGGACGATGTGGTCCATTCCATGGTAATAACACTTTGCAAGACTAGGGTTGTGATGGCTGCAGTATGAGGATATGCATTATCCTGTTAAAAGATATGGTGGTGGACATGAAGGGTATCACAACAGGCTGGAGCACCCTGTCCACATACTGATGGGCTGTCATTGTGTGTTCAACCAACTCAGTCCTGCTATCATAAGTGATTGCCTCAAAACCAAGACTCCAAGGATTGGACCTGTCTGACTTAATGAAATCACAGCAGAATGGGTCCTTTCTCCCATAAGTCTGCATACATGTTGTTGATTATTACTTTGTCACAGATAGAATCACTACTCATCACTAAATACAACTTAATGCTGTTCACGTGTCGAGTTGCTTTTTGCAGTATGCCTGGCTAGAAATTATTGGCAGTGAAACCATGTTAGTAGAACACATTACACAGGGGTCTGACAGTGTAACCCAGCCTCAAGCAATCTTTTTACAATTGTACATGGGGTGATTCTCTCTCTAACCACTGCTCGTATCTGGGTAGCAGTTGCACATCTGTCAGCTGCAGTTACCCTCACAATCTGGTGGTCTTCATGTGGTGTTATTCCTCTGTACGGACCTCTGTATGCTCTACAAGCACTAGAGCCTTCTTGCAGTCACCGTGTAACAGGTCTCTATACTGTCATTACACTATGGTCAATTGTTCATGAGATTTTACAATATGATGCACCCATTTCAAACATGCCAACTATCCAACCTCTCTCAAAGACAGACATATGGGTGTATAGGGCATCACTCTTCACCTTGGCATGTTTGGTCACCAAAAACTTGTGGACAAGAAAGTACTGTTCCATGTAAAACTTTCCATTTTTAATTATTTAATACTCTTCATATGGGGATACTTCAGGCCAAATTTCATACATTATCACAACTCCACCTGGGTGTAACACTTTCCATTTCTGCCTGTGTAGTTACTGTCTATGGAGTTCAGAAGAGGTCATTTTGGGTAAACTCTGTCATCCCTCACTATAAAACAGTTGTTAGAATTGTTTGGCTTTTGGATTGCTGGATGAAATAAGTTGCCAATAAAAACTGTATGCATGTACCCATTTATTCTGATGGAGAGTGGGTTAGTGGTGAGGCGAATATGTATGAACTTGTTAAGTGGAGGTGGGTGAGTTGATATATGGGGTATGGTGTAGTGCATATGGCATCTCAAATGATGGGGAAAGGTTTTCCCTGTGGTTCAACTCATGGCCAGCTTTTTTAATTTGAATTTTTTTTTTCACTGTACACTTATCAGTCTAAATAATTTATGTGTGATACTTTCTGTCTTTGTCAATACAGTGCTTTGTATTCCATTTCCCTACCCCTTAATATGTTACCTTCAGATTTATTCCTGTCCTCTTATCAGTTCCACCCCTTTCTCCTCACCAAACATCCTCATTGTTCAATCCTTCCTCTCTCTTAATATACTTCCTAATGGATTAACCATCAAACTCCCGATATCTGTCTACCACAAATCCACCTGCCCCTTTGTTCCTTTCATTTTATCTGTACCCAATCCCTCAACATCACTGAGCTGATTCTTTAACAGTTTCCATACATAGCTGACTGGTATTCCGCCCAACTTACCTCTCTACATAAAATACTCTGCCTGTCCAACACTAATGTAATCAGTCAGTAGTTAGTTGCTAGCCTTCATCACTCTTTTGTTGAAGAAAGGATATAAACATGAAAATTTCAACATTCTATGTGTGTACGAATCTATCTGTGTTTTGACACCATGGCAACCTTCAACTTTGGCAGTAGTGGTTGTTCTCCTATCAGATATTTAATTTATGCACTTTAAAATGCCTTTTTAAAAAAAATAATGGAAATTAATGGAAAATAAAGTAGATCCACCACTCAGCAAAGCTGAATAAAGGATACAGCAAGGAAAAGACAGTACACAAATACATTATTTTGGACATATATATATATATCTACATAGGAATTACAAATCAGGATAGCGAAATGAGCCACCCACTTACCATAATGTTCTCCTGTTAATAAAGGGCTAGATCCGAAACCCACGCCCCATAATGTTCTCTTGTTAGTAAAGGGGTAGACCCGAAAATTTCTATATCATGAATGTTTTTGTCTTTACAGTGTGTTCACACCCCACATCCATCACCTAAAGTGGTGGCTCATTTCCCTATCCTAATTTTTAATTCCTTTTTACTACTTAGCACCTTTCATTTCATTGATATATAATCTAACTGGTTCAAAAGTAGTCACCAACTTCTATAATATACATTTGAAAATTCAGTATGCACTGTTATATAACACATATAACAATTTTCATTAGATCAGTGCATATATGAACGTAGCAGGAATGGTGAGGGAATTGCAGAGGTATGGTGAAAGGAGTGAAAGAGGTGGCTGAGTAGACTGAAGGTTACCAGTGGTTAAGGAGAATTTATACTAAACATATTTATTACTGGAATAAAATAATGTGTGATGGCTTTGTGATAATAAGGATTAAGGGAAATATTGATCATTGTGAATAGTTACAAAGAGAAGTCAGAAAATAAGTACAATCTTTTTAAAATAATTTTTGCAGGTATGGAATCGAGTCTCTACTGTATGGCCAGATTTTACCAATCCTAACACAACTGAGTATTGGCTACAGCAGTTCAAAGATTTGTTCAGTATGTTTCAGTATGATGGAGCATGGATTGTAAGTATTCCAAATGTTATTATTCTTATTTTTGTAGACCCTGAAGATCAGTTACGTATATAAAACAAGGCACTGTGTTTCAGGATATGAATGAGCCTTCAAACTTTTACTCTGGTTCCATTACTGGCTGCCCTAACACTACTTTGGACTATCCTCCTTACACTCCTGCTGTTGATGGTGGAGATTTGTTTTACAGAACACTTTGTATGTCAAGCAAACACTATAATGGTGATCATTATGATCTTCATAACATATATGGTCTGACAGAAGCTATAACAACAAACTTGTAAGTTTTGTTAAGTACATACTATATACGAATTCAGTATTATTCTCTACTTGTAATCATGTAAGCTCTTATTGACCATCCACATCCTTATTTCTTAGTTGTCTTCTTTTATTACTATTTGCAAAATGAATCACTTATTTAACTTTCATATTTCTTCATATTAGGTGTTGTAATTTTAATTCCAGGTATTACTTCTTTTTTACTTGGAGACATAGTCTTAGACTGCAGGACTGCCATGTTTGAAATTGTGCTTTAATGTAAATATTGTTGTAATAAGAGTTTTCATTTCTTTCTAGTGCATTGACTGAAATACGTGGTAAAAGGCCATTTATCATATCTCGTTCTACCTTTTCGGGATTTGGTCGTTTTGCTGGCCACTGGAGTGGTGATATTGCGTCCGAGTGGTATGACATGAAGAAGACAATACCAGGTACCTACAATTCCTTACCAATTTTATTGAAAACTACTGGAGTTTGCTGTATTATTATTGCAAAATGTGTTTTAAATATGCAGAGAGAGAGAGAGAGAGAGAGAGAGAGAGAATGGCACAGAGACACTAAGAACAATCTACTTTATGGCTGTAAATCTCCTATTGTAAGAAGCACATTATGTGTGATTTGTTGGAACAGAGAAAACTAATCCTTAATCATTGTAAATGATTGGACAGATAACAGGGTCGTCAAAACTAAAAACAAATACAGGAACAGCATCTGCTGAAGAAAATAAACCAAAACTAAAAATACAGAGGAAGTTGGATAGTTCAAAACTGAAAGGTCCAATATAATATTTGAATTGGCCAAACATTCTAATTAGAGAAATTACATCATTTTTATTTAATTTTAGGCTCAGTGAATGCTTGAAATGATTATTCTTTCAATAAGTAAAAATTTATTGAGGAGTCTTGTAATATGTAAAAGAAAAATGAACTGTGCAGTAGTTAAATATGTATATAAAGATTTTTTCTAAAATTCTTAATGTAACTGTATGCTCTATATGGAAGATGGAAATGTCTTTTAGGCAATGTAATTAATTAAGTTAGGGGAAATAAATCTATGATTTACCAAATCTGAAAACAAGGAGGGCTGTGATGAGCACACAAAACATGAGACATACACAATTCTACTAATTTCAGTTTAAAACAGGCCATTTTGGTAGGGAGGTGTGTGTACACCAGGGCTTACTGCATGAGTCATAACATATGTTCACTTCATTCATAGTATCAGGCTGAATGTGCATTGCATCAATCGGAAGGCTTCTAAATAAATCGGTTTGCTCTTGATATTAAAAATGCTAGCAAATAACTGACAAATGTCTATGATGTCAGTAGCTGCAGTGAAAATAAACCATCACAGATGAAGGTAGGAGAGGCAGAACGAATAGAAATCATGAATACACTTCGATAAAAAAAGCATTAGTCATGGTAGAGGTGAGAGATGTGACAAGGGGATCAGACATGTACATATTGAGACCTATCACACTCTCCCAAACATGACTAAGGTTTTCTACCATAATGTTGTTCCTTATTTAGGAAACAAAGGTGCTAAAAAGTGAATACATTAAATATTTGGATAGGAGATAAACCACCACATACCATAGAGGAAGATTCTTCCCATAGATCCATCATTCACTAGAGTTAATTTTTTAGTGGTATGTAACATAAAAATTTGTGTGTTTTTTTTTTTATTTTAAATTTTTTTACTATTTTTGTATATCCATGTAAAAGATAAGAAAATAGTTTCTGCTGACATCAACCACATTTCCACGAAGGTTTCTACCATTTATTTTCGGGTTTATGCCCTCCCACCCTCACTTCCCTTCATGTTGATTTTCCTTCATCATGAGCTACCAGTCTGGCCTGTGCGTTCATTTGGCTACCAGCTTCCATCAGGTAGCCACCTCATTCTATTGCTGAAGAAAGACTATAAGCCTGAAAATTTTATGCTCTTTGTGTGTACGTGTTTTACAATGAGATAATAGGCACTGTATAGTAAAAATGATTACAAATTGTGAAAGGGAAATGATCCACCGCTACATCAACAAGAAAATATTGTGGAGAATGGATGCTGTAAGACATCACCTCACTTAGTCTTTATCTCTCTCTCTCTCTTTTCTCTCTAGGGAAAGAGAGGTGTTGATTGTGGTTTAAATGTTGCTATGTCATTGGTGGTTGTTAATATGATTATTATAGTCAAATTCTATCAGGAAGAGCCCATTACAACCTAAATAAATGAATTGTTAATTCAAGGTACCAAAGTATATATATAATAACAATGAGCAGGAAAAAGCTTTAAGGGGTTCCAGTAGGGTGTATCTTTCCCATGTATTTTTTGCAAACTTCATTGTACCTTTTCTCAACAACTAATTGTGATACATATCTGAAACTAAATAGGGTGAATCTATGATGATTTTCCTATACTTTAACGCAGGGATTTCCCAAAGTTCCGATTGGTTTTGGCAGAATTATTATTTTTTAAATATTGAAATTTTTTGCACTTTTTGAGGTGCTGTCCAGTCAATAATTTACAAACTATAAGGTATAATACAATATACCTGTGTTAAAATACTAACAGAAACATACTTTCAAGGCTGTAAAAGTTTCAGGAAGTTCTTGCAGGTAGTTTCCAAGTAAAGGTACACTAAAACTCTCAAAAAGTAAACTTATGGGAAAATGCTGTCAAAGTTTCAGTGCATTCCAGAACCATAACTAGGGTGATCTGGATCGTCCTGATAGATTTCTTCCAGTCTTCTCTTTTGTCTTCGTCTCTTCTCTTGTGCATTTTATTCCACTTCCATCAATGCTTTCTCTGATGCCCTAACCCTTTCCTGGTCAAGCCTGTACATAGCTTATATGGTGTGATACCCTACGCTAATAGTCAGTTTCTCCAATGCCTCACACTTTGACAAATTGCCATTGTTAAAAGTCATTACAGTGTCATAAACACCAAAATGAAGAGCATTAATTAATACAAAAACAGTTTTTGGAATTCTTGACCAAATAACGCTGTTGTGCATTCATTTGGATTTTGAGTACGACCTTGTAAACACTTCTTCAGTAGCTGTACATCAGATAGGTCCCTGAATATAGGCTTAAGTTCCTCAATGACAGCAAATGGTAAACCATCCTTGTGTACAAATGTTTGGCTGGCTGCTTGTGCTTTGTTGTACTTGCACCATGTATCAGTTCCTTTGGGGCAGAGTTCGTGGTTGGGAGCAGAATCAGTTAAAGCAACATGAAATAAGACAGCCCAAACAGATCGTTTCATTTCTTCAACAATGTTGTTGCTATGTATAATAGTCATTCCATAATACTTTTGTAATTTATTAATTATGCCTTCTGTAAGTCTATTCTCCCCCTGCAACCCTTTACCGTCATCCATCTTTTTACCCCTCCATCCTGATACCAAGCGTCACAACCAAGTATCCATTCTTTTTTGCACATGTGCAATACATTCTAGCTCATTTATTGTCACATCTGGTCCATATGTTTTCAGCTCTTCAATTGCCTTGAATTCCTTTGAATCCCTATCCCCCAGGTATTTACCCCATCACCTGCTGACGTCTCAAAAATCCTTTTCACCCCTTCCAGTTTCATACTGCGATGACTGCCACACCAACAAAGCCTTTTTTAAAGGCATTTATAGGTTAGAAATATACATGTATTATACACCAAATTAAAGAGGACATTACAAAGATCAATAATCGGCAAAAAAACGAAAATTTCATCATTTTCCATCCTACCAGAGCCCCTTTTGTCAATAATAATAAGGAAGGTCGGGGAAATATGACCCAGCACTAGTGAGTAGTGAGATGAAATGGAAGGACGCACAGGATTTCTGGTCTTGGGAACACAGGATAATTAGTACACAAGGTGTCAATGGTGTCACAGGTGTAGGGTTTATAATGAATAAGAGAGAAGGGAAATGGGTGAGTTATTGTGAACAGTTTAGTGACAGGATTATGTTTATGTGGTTAGAAACTAAGTGCTCCCCAACAAGTACAAGTGTACATGCCAATTTCATAGGAAGATGATGAAGAAATATAGTTAATATTTGCTGAAATGGAAGAGTTAATCCAATATGTGAAGGGGAAGGAAAATCTAATAATAATGTGTGAATGGAATACGGTAGTGTGAAAAGCAAAAAAATGGGAATACTGTAGGAAGTTTTGGTTTAGGATAAAGAAATGAGTGATGAAACAGGTAGTTAGATTTTTTTGAAAAATATAAACTAGTCATGCTGAACACACTATTTAAGAACCATGAAAGAAGTATATATACCTTGAAACATCCAAAGGATTCATGCAGATATCAGCTAGATTATATCATGATCAAACATAGATTCAGGAATCAAGATCTAGATTTTAAATTGTTTCCAGGAGCAGACATAGACTCTGACCATAATCTGATAGTTGTGAAGTGCAGGCTGAAATTCAAGAGAGTAAAGAAACAAAAAAGTGGAACAGACTGGAATTGAAACAATTTACCATGAGAGAAAAGTTTGCAGAAATGGTAGATGTGAGTCTTAAGAAGTAACTCTGAAATGAACTCAACTGAGGACAACTCCAATGCATTGAAGATAGAAATAATGAAAGCCGGTAAAGAAACATTAGGCTTTAGGTACAAGCCATCGAAAACCTTGGATCACAGAAGAAATTTTGAGTTGATGGATCAGAGGAGAAGACACAAAAATGCTCAAGAGGAAGAAGGAAGAGAACATTGCAGACAATTTAGAAGCTAAATAAATGGGAAAGGCAAAGTAGCAAAAGAAAGATGGTTGCAAGAAAAGTGTGAAGAAGTAGAAAGGGACATGGTCATAAGTATAGTAGGTGTTACATTTAAGAAGATGGTTGCAAGAAAAGTGTGAAGAAGTAGAAATGAAGATGGTCATAAGTAAAGTAGATGTTACATTTAAGAAGATCAAACAGAATTTTGGAGAAATGAAGAAAGTGGTATAAACATTAAAGCTGACAATGGGAAATCTATTCTAAGCTCAGAAGGTAGAGCTAACTGATGGAGGGAATACATAGAGAAACTGTATGATGGAGATGATTTGAACAACAGTGTATTGGAAAAAGAAGTTGATGTTGACATTGAAGATCTAAGTGATCTTGTTTTGAGAACAGAATTTGATAGAACTTTGAATGATTTGAAATCATGTAAGGCAGTTGGAATTGATGAGATTCCTGCAGAACATCTGAAATCCCTAGAAGAAGAAGGAACCCAAAGATTATTCAAACTTATGAAACAGGAGAGGTTCCCACTGATTTTAATAAAAGTTTCATCTTCTCACTTCCGAAGAAAGCACAAGCAGACAGATTTGAGAATTATCACACTATAAATCCAATGCTTCAAAATTACTGACCTGAATAATATACAGAAGAATGGATAGTATAGTAGAAGGGATAAGCAGATGAAGATCAGTTTGGGTTTAGGAAAAACCGAAGTACAAGAGAAGCGATTCTGGCATTAAGATTAATACTTGTGGGGAGATCAAGAAAAACAAAGATACTATTATGGGGTTTTTTGATTTAGAAAAAGCTTTTGATAATGTTAGGTGAGACAAGATGTTCAAAATTTTAAAGACATCTGGTCTAAAATACCAAAATAGGAAAATACTTTATAATCTATATAAGAATCAAGTACCTATAATAAAAGTAGAGAATCATGAGAGAGAGGCATCAGTTAAAAATGGTGTGAGACAAGGTTGTAGTCTATCCCTATTAGTATTCAGCTTGTATGTAGAAGGAGCAATAAAGGAAGTGAAAGAAAGTTTTGAATGTGGCATAAGTGTTAAAGGAGAAAAAATCAATATGCTACGGTTTGCTGATGACATTGTCTTGTTAGCAGAACAGGTTGAGGATATTGAGAAGTTACTGAATATCATGAACAAAACAATGAAGGAAAATTTTTGACTAAGTATAAACCAAAGCAAGACAAAAGTGATTAAATGTAGCAGAAATGATACCAGTAATAATAGATTAGATATAAAAGTAGGGTCAGATGTGATAACAGAAGTTAGTGAATTTTGCTACTTGGGAAGTAAAATTACAATCAATGGCCAAATCAGGAATGATGTTAAAAGCAGAATAGCACTAGCAAAAAGGGCTTTCATGAAAAAGATATATCTTTGGTTTCATATATTAATCTAGTTCTCAGAAAGAACTGTTTTAAAAATGTGTGGAGCACAGCACTTATGGCAGCAAAGCATGGACTTCAGGAATATCAGGAAGGAGGAAAATTGAAGCATTTGAAAAGTGGTGCTATAGAAGGATGCTGAAAATTAAGTGAACAGATAAAGTACAAAATAAATGAGCTTTGGAAATGATGGATGAGGAAAGAAGTTTGTGGAAGAGTCCTAACAGAAAGAAGAGAGAGGATGGGAGGTCATATTTCGAGACATGCAGGATCGGTTAATTTTGTTAGTGGAGGAACAGTCAAAAGGTGAAAACTGCAGACGAAGACAGAAATTAAAAATATCTACAAAGCAGACAGTTGAGGACATGGCTTGTAAGGGGTATGTTGAGATGAAAAGGTTAGCACAGGATAGAGGAATCAAATAACTGACAACAGTAATGAAACAAACTCTCTTATTTTATTTGCTTTTAATATAGAGAACAAATTTTTATACTTCTTTGTTACTTCTCTTGCTTGAACCATGTCAAAGGTTTGCTATGTTATAAAGTAACAGATTATTTTTCTATCCTTAGATATACTGTATATTCTTAAGAAATGATAGGGAAATAATACCCAACACTTACCTTAGATGACAATGGCTGTGAATGACAAACACAAAAAAAGATAATCACAAGAGACACAATATTTGGCAGTTACCCTTATTTTCAATGGAAGTGAGACACTAAGCAGAGCCAGATGTGCACTTGCTCTTGAACAGATGGCCATCAGCATGTAAATGTCTGGCACTGCCTGGTGTCTCACTTCTGGCAAGAATAAGGTTAGCCACTGAAATATTGCATCTCTGGTGTTTGTCTTTTTTGTGATAGTCATTCCCAGCCGCTATCGTCTGTGGCAAGTATTTGATATTATTTACCTATCGTTCCTTAGTTTGATTGCCTTAAAGCATTTTACTGATCATTGTTGATATATATATATATTAACCAGGAAATAATAGGTGCTAAGTAGTGAAAAGAAATTAGAATAGTGAAATAAACCACCACTTACCTCAGATGATGGTTGCAAGACAAGAACACAAATTACAAAGGTATTTTGGGTGTTGTAGGAGACTCTCTCATAGAATGACTGTCATATGATGGAAATAATAGGCACTTGAACATGGTACAAATTATTGATTTGAATTGGATAATAGTTACAACTCACCACAGTTAAAGGCAGGATGGTGTCGAAACAAGGAAAGACACACACATTAAGCATTGAAATTCTGTAGCACTTCATAAATGAATGAGGTAGCTAACTAATAGCTCAGAGACAATTTGTTTGCATCACAGAAGGGAGTAAGCATTCAAGTTGGAGTATGCAGTGGGGATTAAAATAGCATAAAACTAAAAATTGTAAAACTATATTACAGAAACACAGGCTAAAGGAGTTGGTAGCAAATATTGTGCGTAACTTTTTTCTCTATCAATAAAAATAATATAAAAAACTTAAAAACACAAATGAACATTACACACTAATTTAAATGACAGCTCTGGTGAATGGTGGTTCTCATTGGGAAGATATAGTGATTGTTGTCGTAGGAATCGAAAAGAACAGATATTGCTATGTATTATCTTAAATTGAAACTTGATGACTGACTGGCATTACCGGATTAACCATGTAGCAGGAGGTAGCAAATGCTACGGGCCTCGCGCCTTGTAGGGGGCCTCCTGCCCTTTAGGGGTCCTCGCGCCTCCTAGGGGATAAATGGCCGACTTTTTTTTTTTTTTTTTTTTTTAGCTCTACAATTTTCCCTTGGATGGCAAAAATCAAGGGCCTCTTCTTCACATTTGCTACGGGGCCCCTCGCTGTCTTAATCCGGCCCTGCTGACTGGTACCTAGTTTGTACTGATAGGCCAGCTCCCACCTTCTAAGTTTGGAGGGGCTGCTGTTGTTTAGGATGACTCAGAAACAAGAATTAAAATTGTTTGCATTGTATGAAGTGGCATGATTTGATGCTGTGTATTCAAGGTTCTGAACAAATACCATTTTTCTGTGTCCATGCATTCTAATGGACAATAGATTCATGGTCAGACCTATGTAGGAGGCCAGACAATAGTTGAAAATTAGCTGGTATATTACATGGGAAGCTTTTCAATGGATATTTCCTATGATGAGAAAGCTTTCTCCAGTGATAGGATTGATGAAGGTGGTAGAGGCATGATGGATGTTGCACTTCTTGCAGTGGGGTCTGTTTTATGGGAAAGATCCTTGGGGTTGTTAGTTGGGATAAAGAAGACTGTGTTTGTGGTCTAGAAGTTGGTTGAAATTAGGAAGCATGCTGAAGCATTATCAGACAGGCCTGAACATCAAAGGCCTTACTGAAGAATTAGGTTAATGGATTCAAAGCCCAGAAAGTTCTGATTAGATGATTGTAGGTTTTTGAAGGTTTAGGATGGTTGAGGAACTATGCAGGATATAATGTGGCATACAAAAGTTGTTTGTGAATTAAATCCAGTGGGTAATTGCAGTCTATCAATGTTTGGGAGAAGTTGTTGGAATGCCGAGTGAGAGACTGCTGGTTAGAGCATTTACAGCTGCCAGGAATGGCAGGGCTGTAGGGGAGGATGCGTTTGATGTGACAAGGACTGCAGCCGTTGAAATGAAGGTACTGTTGTAGGTGGGTACATTGGTGTGGACTGAAGAGTTGAGTTGACTATTGGAGAGGGACAAATCCATAACCAGGCAAGTGGCCTGTGTGAGAGAATAGGTTTATGTGAAGTTCAGGGTGCTACAGCCATAAACTAACTTAGTCCTTAACACAAAGGTTGATTTTTTGAAGTAGAACAGCCAGTTCATTTCCCCTGAGTCTACACTTTAAAGTGGAATGGTGTAGCTCATATGAGCAAACATAATTCTTAAAAATTCCTGCACCTTGTAAGACCTAAACATTTACTAGAAACTAAGCAACACGTATGCCCTAACTTTTAACAATGTTCATGACCGGTAGCTTCTGGTACCATAATACATTTAAATTTAATGGCCACCACACACTTGTACCAAACCCCAAACTTGAAGGGTAAATTGAAATAAGTTAACGGTACACAATTTTAAAGTCACAAATGATGTATATTCTTCTAAAAGTTCTCCTTTACAATATCTTTACCAGAAATTTCAATAAAACAATAGGACAACAGTTCCACGGAAGATTTGCAGGTAAACCACACTTGCAAGTAGAGACAATCAGACCGTTGTGAAACTTGTCGAAAAAGTGTGTGCAAGCAAGCATGACTGCCCCCTGTTTATCGAATCTGTAACATCTGTGATGTTAGCAAAAACATAGAAAATTTATCTCTCAGAAAGTATTTACTAGTTTGAATCATAATTATTACATGAGATTCCTGATATTCTGTTCTATCTGTTATAAGCTTGTTTAGTCCTCAAAAAGGTTTCTATTAAATTAATTTTAAATTCTCTTACGTCATCAGTCCTTGGCGTGTTTTCTAACAATAATGACAATGCATTTCCAAAATCTCATTTATCTTACAGATGCTTTAATCTTTCTCCAGAAACCAAAATATATTTTTATCCCTCTTAATTTGATCTATCCTCTGGTTTTATTTTTTCCTTTAATTAAAGCTCCTACTTAGCTTTTACATAATTACTTGACTTTATATTAAAAATACTCTGAAAGGTGCTGACTACAACTGGTGATAAAAGCTTTACTGTAATTTTACGTGGTCTTCATTAGTTATTAAGATTTTAGGTTTAGTCTTCACTAACCACATGGCTTACAAACAGCAATAAATCGAATTATCTTCCAAACTAATTTTTTCTGGGCACAATAAATACTCTTTAAAATGCTTCTTGTAATGAGTTTTAGCAGTGGAAATGAATGCAAGGAAAAACTAACTGAAATTTCTGTTTTCAAATTTTGAAATCGAACTACAAAGTATGTTACTGCTGGGACTAGCTAATAAAAATGCTTTTCTCTACTTGTTCTCTAGATTAAACGTATCCATAAATGGTTTGGCAAGACTATAGATATGTTATAAGCTTCCGGGATTTGAATCCAGGACTGGAGCAGCAAACTTTTGATAACAACCGCCTCAATCACTGAGCTGCTAGACCGCTGCTGAAGTCATAGAGAGTGTTCAAGAAGCTAAGAATGTTGTTTTACCCATGGGTTTTAGGTGGAATTTATCTAACTGTGGTTGTTCAGGTAGCATAAGAGGGGGCCATACAAGTGTTCAAGGCAGTTGATTGTAGATTCTGTCTTCAAAGTAAATAGTAGTACTTTGTTTAGTATTAGGTGGGCCAGAGTGACAAGGAATGGTGTGCTGGGGAGGCTGTTAGGAAGGTGCTGTGTAATGACTCTGTCTGCTGTTGGGGGTTAAACAGATAGGTTTCATGTTAATTATTAATTGTAAAATGTTGTTCTGATACCCTGAGTTTTGTCAAATATTTTAATTTTCATAACTTCTTGACATATCACAATACTAGTCGCCATCTTTCCAAGAAATGATAATGGTATTATTTCAAAGTTCTGAGGGATAACACTGAATAAAATATGAGTTATTTGAAATCCATATATTCTTCTTTTTACAAATCACATCAACTCTGATACCAGTTATATTTGAATATTGGCAAATATTCAAATTAGGCAATTGCAAGCTCCATCTGGACGAGGGCTGTTTGATAAGTTTGGTAAATTTCTAGAAGATAGCACAACAGTTGGTTTGATTACATGATGCCTGGAAAGAGTCATTCTTTAAATCCCACCATGCCAGATTTTAGCCAGTTGTGAAGCTTTCATCACATTCAGTAGTTGTTTGAAGTAAGTTGTTTAACAATTGCCACAGAGACGGACAAAAACGACTTCCGTGCTGTAATAAAACACTTTTATTTCAAGAAGTGGATAGCAACACAGATCAAAGCTGAGTTAGACAATGTTCATTGGGATTCTGCTCCTGCGTTGAACACTGTTTCTGGATAAACAAATTTAAATGTGGCCGAAACACCGCTGAAGACAAAGCGAGCTCTGTACGCCCAGTTGAGATTACCAGATATTGTGGATAAAATCTATGGTATGGTAATGAAAGATCGTCAGGTGAAGGTACATGAGATTTCTGAGGCCATGGGTATCTCGACAGAATGTGTGCATAACATCCTGCATAAAAAATTGCATATGAAAAACTTGTGTGCATAGTGGATGCCATGATTGCTGACTCTCAGTAACAAATGCACGTGGAAGGACATTTCTGCGCAATGTTTGGCTCTGATGAAGTGCAATCTGCAGGATATAGATGTATTATATACTGCATACATTGACGTCATTGGCTGCGAGCGTGTAGCAATACGTCATTAGATTTTGTTGTTTGCCTTAATTCCCTGCAATATCTATGAAATTAAAATGATACGCTCCACACATGACTGTATCCTTAATTTTAGCTTCTGAACTACCCATAGCAAGTGATGAAATGTATCTACGAATGTTTCAAAATAATTTTTGACTTTCTGTTTATCGATGGTTCATTTAAAATATTCATTTCGACTTAAGGCCAGTAAAACTGCTTTAGCTGTATCACTATATGAAGTAAATGCAGTCCTTTCACCTGAAGTGATTTCTGATTCAAAATGTTTTGCATTGCAAAACCTGTATTATAAATTCAAAACTATCAAAATTTCTTGGAATGACATTAAGTGCGCATTTAAAAGTATCCATCAAAATAATGTTATCATTTTGTGTGTTCACTATTTAAATTTGATCTATTATCATTTTGAATTTCACGCAATTAGGCATTCCTTCTTTTTCTCTCTCTCTCTCTCTCTCTCTCTCTCTCCGACCTGTCAGAGTAGGGTAAATATCTGACTTGGGGGGGGGGGGGGGAGAGGGAATCCTTAATGAAATTACTGAAACTCAACTCTAAAGACTGTTAACCAAAGTTTAACCTTTTGAATATTAAAAAGACCATATAGTATCTTGCAGAATTGCTACATTCCTTTTCAATATGTTCCTTTTATAACTTTAAAGATTAATCTCTACCTTATGCAATTCTTTTTATTTCATCAAAGATCACAGAATATTTCAATGCTGGGAATACACGTCAGATAGTCTGCTCTGATTTCACACCACACACACACATTTGTGATTTTACTTTTTGTTGAATAATCGATTTGTAACATGCTTATATTATTTTTTTTTTTTTATTGTTGACCAAAGACCACAGACATTGGCAGAATTGCAAAGTGTCGTTGCCACTAAAAAATCAGTTGAATGTAAACAACAAATGTTTTGTTTAATTTAATGTACATTTAACACATATTGTGTATAGATTTTAGCTTTCTGCACTACTTCTCCATGTAAACTTTAACTATGCCAAATCTCACACTTCTCCATGGGCACAGTATTCATAAAAAAGGATCCAAAGTTTTCGCTTAGCTTATTAACATATAGATGTTTTTCTGGCCCGCTGAATAATCCCCGACATAGACAGTGAGTTTTATTTTGGGGTTTCCCTTCCCTTAGCTGCAGTTTCCCAGTTTTAGGTGTTCATCCATCCTGTCATGTTTCCTACACTTCAAATGAGTGCATTGCCCATACACTATGCAGCTTTTTCCTGCACAGATATGCAATTAGGATTTATTGACAGAGTTGCTAAAAAAAAATCACAGACACATTTCTCAGGGATTTATTGTCTGAGCACATCTAGCATAATAAGAGCTCATACCAACTCATACCACCCTTTGGTGCCAAGTATCTTTAATATTGTCATAAATTCTGAAGCTCCTGACAGCACCACTAAATCGCAGTGACAGAGAAAAGAAATCTTGCTACCCATTTGGATTATAGCAAGCTGAAATTTCAAGCAGCCACTGCTGAGTCATCGTATTAAGTGGAACATTCTGGAAGTTCACAGGACCGCCCCCCCCCCCTCCTCTCCCACTGGATTAGAAATATCAAATTGTATTGCTTTCAAGAGTGCTCCAGTTGCAACTAACAGTTTAAAGATAATAATGTGGCTATGTCTCATTGTTCTGCAGTTTATTAACAATGCACTGATTACTTGAAATTAAATAGAAACTAAATGGGATATATACACTTTATATCAATAGTTTCCTCATTCAACAATTTCTGTAAAGGCATTAAAATAAAACTAAACCTATGGAAATAGTGCCAGTGTCTCCTTACCTCAGTTTCATGACCAGAAATAATATTTACATAGAGAGGAGAATGAGAGAATTTAGAATATTTACTAGATATCAACCAAGTAAATGATAAAAATCTTGTTTGTTAGTCAACGGTCACTGACATATATTGGAGGAAGTGTCAAATGATATTGTTCTATTCAGATTCTCAAAATTTTGCTTCATTAGGACAAAATAAATAAAAATCCAACACAATTTTCTTTTAGTAAATTGTAATTGCTTGACAATGAATTTAATAAGCAAAAAAAATAAAAAATAAATACATTTTTCCACCCTGGGAGAATAAAATCTTATGAAGCCATTAATAGTATTGTTTTTTGCGTATTATAGAGCTGCTGAGTTTCAGTCTCTTTGGGGTGCCACTGATGGGAGCTGATGTGTGTGGGTTTAATGGAAATACAACAGCTGCTCTTTGTCAGCGTTGGATGCAACTTGGAGCTTTTTACCCATTTTCAAGAAATCACAACACGGACAATGGAATAGTGAGTATAGAACTAAATGGTGTTCTACAGTCACCTGTGACAAAAATTTTAAAATGCTGTCATTCTAATGTTGTACAATATATCACACAATGCGAGGTTTATTATTCCACCACTGTTTTGAAATATTGATAGCTGCATCTTGTGAAACCTAAAAGTGACCTTGAAAATTATTTAATGTGAATAGATTCAAACATAAGTTTGACATGCAATTTGTACTGTGGCTTTTTTCCCCCTACAATTAAAGGAAATATCAGTTTTCATACAATTCAACAAGAAAATAGTACCTCGTAGTTTGCTGGGAATCAGAAGTTCCGAAAAAACATATTTAAAAAGACAAACAAACTACTGCACACTGCAAATGATGGAGGTATGAAAATGTGGAGATACTCAGAATATTGTAATTTTTGTTAGTAAACCATTTGTAAGAATCAAAGCCATACTGCAGTTGAAGTATGGCTTTCCCCTCACCATTCTCTTCACCGTTCATATGAACGTTCAGCCTTGGGATCCCATGTAAGGAACGAACCTGATGCCGGGTTTCAAATATCAGTAGTCACCTTAACTCACAACTTGCAGTTTGAATAAAGTTTCATAAAAAATTAGAACTGTTAAATCATGATAAGATCCTTGGATAATCAATTGTAATTTAAACGTGGTCGCCACTTTCCAAAATAAACCTAAGGAAAGGAAAGGTTAGGTTGTAACTACAAAAATTAGAAGCACTGGTCAAAATTTAACCATCACTATATTCTTGAATAGAAAAGTTCACTGTTACAGCCGAAAGGCAATCAGACATTCATCTCCAAAAGATTGCAAGTTATGGAATGAAGACAACAGTCCAAAGAAAACCCCCTCTCAAAATTTTAAATTTATATGTTCTTTAGTTTAAACCAGATTGCACAACATGATAAATCCAAGATGGCCGACACCAAGAGCATGTTGGTCAAACACCCACTTCCTGTTTGGGAGAACTTCCCGCTACGCCTAGCAACAGGTCCTCATCGTATGACTACCCAGTAACAACTGAAAACTGCCTATATGGCCCGGTACTTTGACCACTGTAGCTTTCTGCCCCGAAACATAGTTAAAAAAAAGTGAAACGTAGAGCTCTGAAATTTTTATATGATTTAGAGTAACTCTTAACGAGCAACTTACTCCCTTATAACTTTTTCTGTAAACTTACATATTTGTTCGTAATAAATTGCTACTTGTTGCTGCGTAGAATCCTATGTCACCACTTGAAAGTGTATCAATACTCGATGAAATAAATTTTAGTTTTGGGTTTTAAAACATAAACCATTTTATTCTATAGTTTTTCAGCTTTCCAAAAAGTTCCCAAACTCCTCTCTAGCTACTGTATTTATTTTACTATGAATTTTCCAAAAATCTGTACTTTTCCCCACCTGGTGCCATAATTCAAAAACATTTTTAATGCGATTATTATGAAAGTAAAACCTATTTTGTACAAAGGTTTGCAGGATAAACCTCTGTGGTGGTCTGAACATGTTCTTATTTACTAACTCTGATTAATTTACCCGTAATTTTAAACTGTATACTGAAGGCCAGTTTTGTGAAACATAATTAGTTTAGAACCAATCTTATGTCTATCTGACTGTGTGGAATGATTCAAAATTATGCAGCGTTTTATTAATTTGCTTGAACCCTATCAGCTGAGTTCGAAAACTGCTTTAATACTGTGTTTTCACGAAGTTTAGAAAGCAAGTTTATGTGACAAGGCATAAAACCTGTGTTTTCTTGTTTTAAATTATTTTAAACTGTTGATTTATGATAATATTTTATAGATTTTAAGCTCATTCTTATTGTGAGAGACTTTTAAAACGTTGAAAAGTGTTGTTCAAAGGTGATACTATGTCGTAACAAAGTTTTGTGCTTCTTACAATGGATATTTCACTATTACAGTGATTTAGGTTAGTTTAAAGTCTAGTTTTTGTTATTTAAAGCTTGTTTATGATCTGAATTATCTGTGTTGTTAACTTTGTGGCTTCAATTCGCTGTGTATATGGCTGTAGGCTGTGGTATCAGTTTCTGCATTAGGCCCGTTCCCCATTTACCATAGTGAAAGATTAGAACTTAACGAATTCTGAAGTAGCTTACACCTTCATCAATGAAAGATCGTGTTGTGTGCTAGGCAAGAATCAAGCAGCAACTGGTCGTGTTTGTATTAGATTCACATTTGAGCTCACACTGGAATAATTCATAAAAAAAATAATCATATTCCTTTGATTTTTATTACTACCATGATAATTGAACAGATGGAGTCATCTGTATATTGTGCAACTTATATTTATTAAGTTTAGAGTTTACAAAAGTTTTAAACCAGCAGAAATTTTTCACACATAATTTGGCAGTGACAGACTTTCAAAGCCTCACATGTACAAATGGCCCAAGTTCTTCTTTTGAGGCAAAAAGGCATTGCCAGCCAACATCATCTGTTGGGATGTCCTCTTATGTCACTTTTCTGCTTGAAAAAACTAACTGGCAACACTGCACTCTTAATTAAAGTTAAAGGACCCTGTCAGTATAAAAAATTTAAAATTCTGATCCATAGGCCCCTGCCTGTGCATGATAATTCTTGACCTCTTACTGCTACTATTGTACAAATGAAATTTGAAGAATGACACTAGATATCTTTATATCATCTTCCTTGTGGTCTAGATTTGTCTCCATGAAATGATTCATAAGTGCCCCTCAAAAAAGATTTAGGTTGAAAGAAATTTTCCATCAGTGGCGAAATGGTTACGTACATGTCCAGAAGATTTTTATGTTGAAGAAATTATCAATGAAGTGGAAAAAAATATGTAAACATTACTGGAGGCTGTGTGGAAAAATAGTTTTGTATTTATTTTGTTTAATATTAATACAATTAAGAAAGACATGAAAAAATGGTCTAACAAGATGATTTTGTTTTAAAGAACTTCTTGGGTCTCCCACTGAGAAAGTTTTTATATGGTTGACACGCTGGGAAAGCCTTCATTCTTTTAAGATGATTTTACTTTACCTCAAGTTACTTGTGTATCGCCACCTTCCAACTGGGAAGAAAGTATACACAGAATTTTATATTAAATTTTCAAATATAATTTATGAAATACTCTATTTCTAAATACTCATTTATTGATGTTTACAGTATCTTGATATCTAATTTCTAAGCGATTTAAGAGCATTTGGTGTTTTTATGCATTACTGAATATTTCCACAGATTTGTACTTTAGTGTGAGTTGTTTAAACAATTTTAATAGTAGTAGACTATTTATGTAATACGACATGTTTTAAATCTGTGATTGAAATCTAGTATTTTTCATTGGTTTTGCTTGTACTTGCTTGTTTAAACTGAGATAACCATTTCATATTATGCCTTAGCTTCAAACTTAGGACTTCAATGTTCAAGAATATTATCGATTAGCTTTCGACCCTATGGACCTATGTTAGTGTGTTAGTTTTCTAAGTTGTTACCAGCCCTGAGTAGCAATGAAACTTTCTACCAAAAAAAAGTTCTTAAAAAATATTATTACCTAAGAAATTTCTTCTCTCCCAGCCACTTTCTTATCTTGGATGTCCTTTAAATCCTGTGAAAGGTTTGCGTGACATTTTCTGAGCATTTTAATGTATTATATTTCAAAAATCTGAATGATTTAAGTAATTAAAGTTACATAAAGTACATTTAATTTGGCCAAACCAATGCAAATTGAATATCAACTATTTGAAAAGCTAAAGTCAATAACAGTATTAATAGGATACTATTTCAAGACCAGTCCAGTAGAAAATCCAAAGCGAATTATTTAGGAGAAACTCTCTCTCTCTCTCTTTTTTTATTCTTGTTTTGCTTTGAATCTAATTGATATCAAGGTCATTAGGGATGGTAAAGGAGTGAGCACAAGAAATGGGAAGGACAAGGCCATGATCTTATTGAAGTAACTGTTCCTTCCTTCCTGGAGTGATTTTGGGAAACCACAGAGGACTGAAATCTTGATGGCTTAATTAATATTAAAACCCATGGCCTCCTGAATGCCAGGCCTGCAAGGTTACAACTCACTCACCAGGCTCAGTTGAGAAGTCTAAGCTTTATTAACAATTGTAGAGAGAAGGTTTAACTATGTTGCAGGTTAGGCTTATTACGATGATGCAAGAAAAAAGCCTTGGATGAAGTATCATTTGCTCTGATTTCACCAAAGGGTTATATAAAATTCAACTGTCACAATCTGTTGACCTGTTTATGAACAAATAATTACTGCTTAGGTATCTGTTAGAGCTCTTTTACTGAAACCAACAGATTTGTAATAATAGTATAAAGTCTGATGATTGATTCTTAATAAAAAAACTACTATAATCAACAGTTACAAGATTCAAAATGTGAAAGCACATGCATAACATCTTTTGGAAGTACAAAAATATTAATATTTTTCTCCTAATCACTTCTAGGGGCCTCGCACCTGTTAGGGGGGCCCCACACCTAGGCGACCCGACTTTTTTTGTTTTTTTAGCTCTACAGTTTTCCCCCGGACGGCAATAATCAAGGGCCCCTTCTTCACATTTGCTACGGGCCTCGCGCTGTATTAATCTGGCCCTGCTCCTAATGCAGCAATACCAACCACTCATGATCTGGATACCATATTGCAGCCTGTTACCATTTACTTCAGTAGTACTAATTTGCTAAGAGCAGTCTGGTAGCTCAATGTTTAAGGTCTGCTCCAGGATTCAACCCTGGTAGGGCCAGAAATTTTTAAGAATTGTATTTGATCTTATTTGCTAAGCCAGGGCATTCTAAGAGGCAGAATGTGCGGAAAATCAATATTTTGTCATTCAGGCAGCTGAAAAATTCTTCAAGATCTGCAACTAATAATGCAATATGCATTTAATTTATTTTGAAGAAGTAATTTTAGTGCATTTATTATCTGATTCTTTAATATTTTTATTTATTTTTTTGCTTTTGTTTGCATGTTTTCTACAAAGAACATTTAGTTATCTTAATATCAAAATTGCTGTTCATTAGGTTTACATTTTTATTTTTGATGTATTTTAAGGTGGAAATAGACTTTTTGGACTGTAATGTATTGAAAAATTTTGGGAGAATTTATTAAACAGCATTCTTTCATAGAAATACAACAGACTAACTTATCATTTAATGAGGATGCACAACTGTCCATATTTTATTCCAGAATAAGTAAGAATTGGATAAAGGAAACAAAGAAACTGCCGCGAGGCACTGAAAATAAGATAGGATAGGGAAAATAAACAGTTACCCGTCACTTACCACAGATGAAGGCAGGAGGGCGAGACACGTAAAAACACAGAAACACACGAATTGCACAATATTTCGACCTTAGTCTTACTCATGTGGGAGGCGAGACATATGGGATGTGGTCACATCTTTCCCCCTGCCATATGTCTCGCCTCCCACATGAGTAAGACTAAGGTCGAAATATTGTGCAATTCGTGTGTTTCTGTGTTTTTACGTGTCTCGCCCTCCTGCCTTCATCTGTGGTAAGTGACGGGTAACTGTTTATTTTCCCTATCCTATCTTATTTTCAGAATAAGTAAGAACACATTTATGGCATTTAATGCATAAAATGACTATTCTTTATGTAGTACTGCATATAATTTCCATTAAAATGTTTTTACCTAAGTTAAGTTTTGCTGTATATTTAGAAGATTTTATTTAGCAACAGTGGAGCAGGAAGAAAAGCCATGGTCCAATATTAAAATGGAAAGGAAAGATAAAATTCATCCATCACTCACCAAAGTTGAATGGAGAAGGGAAGCAGCAACAAAAACACTCCACAAACATAAAAATACAATAATTTAGCTTGTATGACAACAAACGGTCAACACAGCAAGGGTGTCTGTGTTAACTGTGGCCGCCCATGTGAACTTAATCACATGTTTCTATTTTCATGAGTAAGGGCATAGCCTGAAATATTGTGTTTTTTTGTGTTTGCGGAGTGTTTTTTGTTGCTTCTATCTTTCTTATTTCCTTCAATTTTGATGAGAAATGGGTACAGTTTATCTTTCCTTGTTTATTTATTTAGTTATTTCTTTTTTGTTTTGTTTTAATCATCTGAATTTTAACAGCCACAAGATCCTGTCGCTTTGGGTTCTGAAGTTGTTGAATCAGCCCGCAAATCCCTTCATATTCGATACTGGCTTCTGCCCTACCTGTACTCTCTGTTTTGGAGGGCTCATGCCTTTGGTGACACTGTTTCACGACCCTTGTTTTTTGAGTAAGTAACCAGATTTTTCTTGATACTCTTACTTCAGAATTTGAAAAAAAACATTTTTTTTCTTGTATAAATAAGTCTTGTCTTATAATTGCTGGTTTAATTCAATCTTTATGTTGCTACACATATTTCTATATTTGAAAAATAGTTTTTGTTGGATTATTAGCTCCTATGTTATAATTGCTGGATTAATGGAATAGCACTTGTTACATTAAAAAAAAAAAAATGAAAATCCTCAGTAACTCCATTCAGTGTCTGAATTCATGATGCAAAGCTGCCTTTAATTATACATTTTTCTCAAGGTAATTACATTATTTTATTTTCAATAGGTTTCCAGAAGATGATGAAACTCTAAGTTTAGATGAACAGTTTTTGTGGGGACCATGGTTAATGATTGTTCCTGTTCTTGAAGAGGTATGAAATAATTATCATAATCTTAAATATCATTATTTTAGAATCAAGTTACTGAATTTTGAATCTACATAATCTTCCAATGCTAAATTTATAACAACTTGAATCTGATAATGTGAGCACAGATAGAAACTGCTTGTAACACTAAATATCACACATTTATACTATCCTTTAAGAAATAGTTCATCTATTAAATAATTGTGATACACTGATTTCCTTGTTTACTGGCCTGTTTACTTTCAGACTGGGATAATTGCCACATTTTATATATTTAATTTTCTTTAAACAAAAAGAAGTTGGGTAGTTTCACTTCTAGGAAGAGTGTTAAACCTTTTTAGTTCTTGTTTGTATTGTGTTAAAAAAATATTCTGAATGTTGTGTTAAAAATATTCTGAATGTTAACATTTGTACTAGTTAAATGGGGTTAAGTCCCATTGTATTATGTGAGTACTGTCATTAATAATTGAAGCATTAGCTATTGAAAGTGGCACAGTCACAAAAACTGATGAGCTATAAATATTGCATGACTATCTCAATATCATGATGTCAAATCACATTTTCAATGCTTTTCCTTCTTTTCTGGAAACAAAAAGATTGAGATATCTGGAAACCACAATAAATATGCACTCATAGGAAACATTGGTCCACAGAACTGAGGATACTAGAGCACTCATTCAGGACTAACAAATACAATTACTCTGAAATCAGTTGGACTCTGAATACAGTTATGTCCACAAGGCAACCAATACAAATACAACACCCTCCAACCAAGCAAAAAAATTACATAAAATAGACCATCATCAGAGGTGTCACAGATTACATTGGCAAGCTGTTACTAAGGTCAACATCAAACCAGTTTACACGATACATAGAAAGATCAGTACCTGCTTAGTGAAAGTAAAAGACAAGCAATCTCCACCACAACTATGTGGGTTTATGAGATTCCTTGCAGTTGTAGTTTTGTCTAACTAGCTGCACACTAGATGAGAGGTTACAAGAACATATTCACCACTATAAACTGAACAGCATGTATGAGTTGGCCTTCACTGGCATTCATTTACAGCTGGTCATGCAATCTACTTTTAAAACACCAGATTTCTTTTGAAAAAACATCAGTAGTGACTAAGGCAGATAAAAATGCCGGAGATTACTTTACACCCTAATAATATAAATGTACGCATCAGCCTGAAGCTACATAATGCATGGCTTGCCATGCTTCGAAGAGAAAAAATTGTAAGCACCTTAGAATTTTGGCAAATTCTAGTTTTGCTTAGGCGGGACTTAGAAATTTCGAGAAGTACAATTTTCAACTTAAAGTAATTTCCATGTAACCTTGCTCATAGTTACAACTTGCTATAAAAATCATTTTAAAGTGTAATTATATCGGGAAACCTTTAGTTTAAGAGATATTCCCGTTTGCTAACGTTTTGAAGCACGCAATCGTAAAAGTAGAAATTCTAAGATTTGTAATATCTTTAAATCGCGTAAAGCTACAACCGAACTTTTACCACCAGCTGTAGTCAGCACAATCCCCGATATTTTGGCAGTAAAATAAAATAATTTGGTAAAGTTTAATTGCGATTTTAATTGAGAGAAAAAAATAAGCTTTTTTATTAAAAGAGATATTAAATTAAAAATTACATCAGTAGATAGCCCTAATTAAGAATATTTCATACATATATGGGTTTCCATAAAAAGTTTTAGTATTTGACCGGTAATTAAGTTTTTGAAAATTGATTGTCGTTGATTGTCGGGTGAGAAGTTCGGGAAAATCCACAAAGTCCGCCAAGATTGGTCACGTGATGAATTCAGTGTTAAGACGATAGAAACCTTTTGGAATAGTAAATTAAATTAAAATAGATAGAACAGGATGATAGAAAGTCCCGGTAAAAATCTCAAATTAAACCATCATATACTTTTGCAGATATTAATTAAAGAAAGATTTGCCAAGGTCATAGGCGCGCGCAGGGCTATAATAGTTCGTGCAGTTAGCACACGTTGTCTCATTCGTACGCCGGGAAGTGATCGAGCAACTACGCGCATGACTTGACCAGTGATTTGTAGAATCAGAACTTAGAAAATGTAATCTGTCGTTTCTTACTTTCGGTTTCGTCTGACCAGTACTTTGGGAACAATATGTGAAGGAACATTATTTCAGTTTCGTCGTAGTGTCGTGACTGGCTATGCTCGTCAGTGAACTGTTTGCGACCATGTTGGGTGTCGTGGCATATCTTCACTTTAATAACTAACACGAACTTTTAAATTTACTAAAGGGGTCTGGTCGGTTAAATTTCTCTCCATAACTTGCAACTTTTGGAAACGTATGTTCGATTAGCCAAATCAACTTTTAGAATGCTATTTTGAACTTTTGGTTTTTTTTGAATAAATTTGAAGAACTTTGGAAAAGTGAACCATTATTATTTCGTAGTTAGCTGATAACCCTTTTCAATATTTGTGGGTCAACAAATATTGTGGCGACCTGAAGCATTCGAGTTGAACTATCCAGGCTACAAGGTCAAATCAAAATTATTTCGTAAGTTTTACAGAGAACTGTGAGTCACCATCAAGAGTGTAAGTTGAGGCACTTAGGCTATACTGTAACCCCGGTATCAGCCTGGTTCCTTACAAAATGACTTCATGACCCCCAATGAGCAATCAAACCACATGATATGCACTCTCATAATTGTCTGAACTATTCAATTCTTTCTGAAAATTGTGGGTTGTGCTTAATAGATTGTTTAAAACACATCTAAATGCAGTTTGCTCAAGAAGAAAGCTGATGAAGTTAGGGTGAAATGTGGGCGATTAATATCAGGACACAGCATTATCCCAGGAGAATGGAAATGACAAGTATGTAACTAAGATGTAGATGGCATCAGCTCTTCTGTCACCAGATAATGCAGTTTTGATAAATGTATTTCCTGCTGATTTGTTGTTCTCACAGAGTTCTGTGTTAGCATGGCTGTGTCCAATAACTGTACAAAATGAATTTTTTAGGTCGCAAAGAAAAACTATTTAATATTGCATTACTTCTGTGCAATGTTCTAAGTGTGTGAGTGGGATGGAAATGCTGAAAACATTCGAAATAGCTGAAGCGGATCCTTTAAAGTTTCATAAGCTAAATTTTGTACTTTTCTATGCTAAAAATTACATAAAATATGTTAGAAAGGATGAACCTACTTTGATTATCACCAAATGAGGATAAACTAGAATGATACTGACAATCGTCTTCTTTACAGAACAAGACAGAAGTATCAGCGTATCTTCCAAATTCTCTTTGGTATGATCTGCATACAATGAACTTGGTGCCTGCAAAGGGAAAGTGGTACACATTGGATGCTCCTTTGGACACAATACCTCTTCTGATCAGAGGTGGTGCCATTATTCCTGCTCAGGTTCCCAACACAACAACAACATTCAGGTATGATTCTAACTTGTGTTAACATTACAATTATCACTTGCAATTTTTAATTACCAGTAAATTGTTCAGCCTTAATTTGATGTTGAAACTTCTGAGTATATTCAGGCAAATAAGTGTTGATCGTATAATGGAATAAATCTGATTGCATCCTGAACATTTTTAAATATTTTGTTTGAATTAATTGTAATCAAACCACCAGTGTGTGTGTATGTACTGCTGTACTGTACACAGGAGGCAAAATGACCCAGGTTCAGACTCTACATGGAGATACCAATTGTACTAATTATGGTGTTTGGTCAGGTTTTTTTTTTTAATAAATAGATGAGTGGTGGGGTAGTCCTCCATTTTTTTCCTCCTAACTTATGCAACACACAAAAAAATAAACACTCAATACTTAGAATAAATTTTATGCAGTTCACAGATGATTATTGATACTTACACTCCCCTATTTGTGACAAAATTATGTACATACTAGTCCAGCAGCAGATAAGATTTTTGAGAGTGGTGATAATAGCTTCAAATTATTGAAGTAGCTGCAGAACTGAAGATAGATACTTGGCAACATGTTGACCCATCAATGTGGTTTTAAAAAAAAAGTTCCAAGCAAAAAGACTTGAGAACAAAAAGATTAAATTACATGAAATAATTGTATTGAAAAATTAACTAAGCAGAATTATTTTCACTCCTTGATAATGTTAAAATATGCAAGTTAATACAGGCACATCAATCAGAGCTGTAGGGGGGAAAAAAACTACACACAAATGAATTAAAATTATTAATACTAATGTTTCAACACTTAATCATTTTTACTGCTTGTTGTATTTGAGATCAGTTTTAACAACTCTAAATTTTAAGGTTCGAACCTTAATATTTCAACAGCTGGTCACATTTCTTGTGTCTGATATTAAGGCTATACATTTCCACGTTTACTCTGTTAACACAACTTGCATACCAAGAATAGAAACAGTCTGAAAACTTCTGAGATATCTTGAAAAATGTCTGATCAAGCTTTCTGGTATGTAATAGTGTTACCTAATTGCTGCTTTTAAATCCCCTTTTCTTCTCTTCCTAATTCTCTCACAAATGTATTTGATATTTCATCATCAAATTTTTAAGTTCTTAATTACCTCTTTTCACATAATTCTCAAAAACTCCATAAACATTTATGGATAAATGATTTTGAGTTTGGACATTCAACTGTAGTTACACTATGAAAACTGATCTGTGTCTCAGAGAAATGTTTGTAACTAACAAGTTTAAGTAAGTGAGGCAAGAAGATACTTTGTCAGCCTGTATATAGTTAATAACTTAGTTTGACTTTCCCTCAGTATATGAAACATGCTGCAGTTACCATACTTTTGGAAACATGAAAAAATTGAATGCCTGGACAGAAAAGAACTTGAAAGAAAGTGTTATCCACCACGTTCCGACTCAACAGATGCCCATCTCTTCAGCAATCTAGCATTCTATGCTGCACACTATAAATTTTCATATTACTACAACTGAGTGACAATGGACAATTTTCATGTTGACTGTTAACATCATATACTACTCCATAAGACAATCAGTAATGATAGATTATTGCATTTCTTGTTTAACTATTCTTATCGCTCTTTAAAGTTGAAGGAAGGAGGACAGCAACAAAAAAAATCTCCACAAACAGATAAAACACGATATTTCTAGCTATGCCTTTCTTCTTTTTGAAAAGGAGTTCCTAATCATTTAGGAGTGGGAGGGAAAGTGAAAACCTTGGTGATGGCCTGATGTTTGGAGAGCGAGGGTGGAAGGGGGTTAAAGAAAGATTCACAACTGGGATTTTGGATTTTTGCAAGAATGGGAAGTGGATAAGGGATAGGTGTGATGGGAGAAGGTGACAGTTAAGGAAAGTTGATAATTTGAGAAAGACATGAGGTTGTGGCTGCAAGTGGTGGAGAGCTAGTATGTTATCTTTTATGTAGGAAGATGTAGACCCAAATCAAGTAATTATTGCAGAGGGTGGAAAGTTTATAGAGATGTTTTAGGGTTTGTTTCATTAGTACATGGTTGCAGTGATTAAGGATGTTATACAGACGATGAACACAGCCAGAAAATATGAAGAGAAGGATTTTTTGTAAGGAAATGAGGTGATGGTCAGCCTTTAGAATTTGCTATTGAAGGATTAGTTGCATGAATGCAAAGTATTTTTGGAACAGGTGGAGTGTGTAGTGAATTTGAAGGTGAAATCGAGATATAGGAAGTTTTACAATAAGTCCATTTGGTGTATATTCACTGAAAAGCAGGACTGGAGGAATAGGATGTGTGATCTGATTTTACCATGTTGGGAGGCATGGAAACAGTAAACAGTAATGTATTTCTGAAATGAAATGAAGTCTTCACAGGTGTACCGCCAGATAGTGTTTTGAAAACACGATATTTCGACAACTAGCTCCATCGTCTTCATCAGTTGTCGAGACATCTGCACAGGTCTGCTGACCGTCGGGTACTGAGACATCCCAGGTGCTGCACCTCCTTATATATGCCAACGGCTCTCTCCAATGCCCACGCCCGGCAGTGAGTGTGCGGGGCTACATGTGTTCGTTGCGGTCCGAGGAAGTTACTATGAGGCCGTTTGTGGTGGTTGCTGAACATGCGTACCACACTCTCTGCGTAGAATGGCCAAGGCTGGTTTCCATGCCTCGCACTATCTCTGTTGTAGGTATCAGCAAATTGAATTTCAATTGCTTCTTTAACTATGGAATCCCAAAAGTATAAGGTCCTAACCAGTATCGTAACGTTTTTGAAGTCAATCCTGTGGCCATGGTTGTACACATGCTTGACAATCGCTGACTTGCTAAACTGTCCCAGCATAGCATTTGTGTTCTTCACACCTGTTTCGTACAGTGCGGATGGTTTGACCGAAGTAGCACTTTCCACACTCGCACGGAATGCTGTAAATTCCCAGAACTCTGAGGCCAAGATCGTCCTTAACTGAGCGGAGGTAATCCCGAATTTTAGCAGGTCGTCAGTAAAAACATTTTATTCCATGCCGTGCGAGAATTCTGCCAATTTTCCCTGAGGTCTCTCCGGCGAAAGGCAGAGAAACATTGGCCTCAGGCGTTTCTTCCTGTTAGACTGGATTTTTCTCCAGGTTGCGATCAATTGCTCTTCTTATCTCGGTGTAACCATTCTGCCTAAAGAGAGTTCTTATATGTTCCAGTTCCTGTGGTAGGCTATCTTTGTCAGAAATCACCCTAGCCCTGTGTACAAGCGTATTTAGAACAGTTTCATGTTGCACAGGATGATGAAAACTTGTGGCTCCCAAATATTGGTTCATATGGGTTGCTTTTCTGTATGCGCTATGTCATAGCGTTCCGTCCAGCTTTCTTTCAATTAGAATGTCAAGGAAAGGTAGGCGGCCATCCTTTTCCAGTTCCATTGTGAACTTTATACTGGGATGAACTGCATTGAGATGTTCTAAGAACTCATTTAAAGCCTTGATGCCATGTGGCCACATGACAAACGTGTCATCGACATAGCAGAAAAAACTTCATTTCAAGCATACGCCAGTAAAGTCTCCGTTCTTACATATTTCTGAAATAGCCACATGGCAGGGAAATAAATGAATAATTTTATTTATTAATATTATTATATTATTTATTATTAATAAAAATGGAAAAATTAATAATAATTTTGATAGTTCAAAAAGTGGCGAGGCATTGATAGTGACAGGGTGGCCTATTTAGTGACACTGACAAGTTAGAATGAGAGGGAAAACTAAAGTGACAAAACTGTAAACTGATAATAACCGAGAGCAACTGCAGTAAGCGGAATCTAGGTGAATTAATGGCATGGGATGGGGTAGACAGACAAAATTAAATTAATAAGTGACTTAATAGTAAGTTGACCCTGTGAGGCAAAAAAATATTGTAAATTGGGAAAAAAATAAATCAGTGTAAATGCACTCAGAAACGTACCAAGTGTAGAGCTATTTCATGACAAATGAAAAAATCAAAACAGATCATTAAACAAGTAATTCAAAGGGAAAGAGATGGAAATGGCATGTATGAACACTAATTTTAGTGTGTAGGTACAAAATGCAAAGGCAAGGTGTTAAAATGGTCAGAAGTTAATGGGTATGTGGGACTGGTGTGGAAAAGTAATAGACACAAAAAGAAAGAACGAAAGCACTAGTAAGGAAGTAAGAAAATAATAAAAGAAAAAGAAAAGGAACATTGACAGGGACAATTATAACAAACAGGACACACACACAAGTGAAACCAAAAGGAAACAATCTCAGCAACAGTGCAGGGAATGAAACACCATGAGGGTGATATTTATATGGAAAGTAAAGTTAAAATATACCCAACACTCAACAAAGTTGAATAGAGGTGATCATCATCCACAAATACAAAAAAGGACACACACACACACACAAGATTTTGAGCTATGCGAATCCCAAAATATTTTGTTTTTTTTGTTTTTGTGGAGGGTTTTTTGTTGCTGCTGCCTTGTACCCTTCAACTTTGGTGAGTGTTGGGTATATTTAACCTTTCCTTTCTATATAATTACTGTCTCATGGTACTTTTCCCCTCCATTGTTACTCCTTATGGCACACATAATCCTTCAGTCATTAATTATTCCACATAAACAGTGTGTAAAATGTGTCAAACATCATAGGAGGTGATAGCATGCTTTAAACAGAAAAAAAATGTGTTGTAAATACGAGGGTAATTCGGAAAGTAACCTCCATTCTAGTGTGGCGCTAGTAGTCATGCGCAGTGCGCCGCCATTTTCACATCTGCGTGTTCCCTGATTAAGTAAGCATCCAGCTGTGACAGTATGAACCTAGTTCTTTTGCGCATTGTTTTGTTATAACTTTAAAACATTAGTGCTGCAATAGAAAATCCCGCAAAATGCGAGGTGTGTGCTGTAATAAGATTTCTTTTGGCGTGAAACGTTTCAGCATTAGACATTTATCGTCAATTGTGTACTGTATACAATCCGAACGTTATGAGTGAACGTGTTGTGTAGCAAAGGGTCTGATTTTTTAAAAGTGGTAGAACAAACATTCATGATGAAGAGAGGAGTGGTAGACCTTCTGTTGTGAATAATGATCTTGTCAAGAAAGTTGATGAAAAAATTCGTGAAAATCGAAGATTCACAATCTCTAAACTTTCTGAACAATTCCCGCAAATTTTTCGCACGGTTAGGTACGAGCTTGTCACCGATAAATTAGGCTACCGGAAGTTCTGTGTCAAGAAAGTTGATGAAAAAGTTCGTGAAAATCGAAGATTCACATCTCTGAACTTTCTGAACAATTCCCGCAAATTTTTCGTACGGTTAGGTATGAGGTTGTCACCGATTAATTAGGCTACCAGAAGTTCTGTGCTAGGTGGGTACTGAAATTGCTTACAGAGGTCCACAAACCAAATTAATGGGCTCTGCCTTAAACTTCCTTTCATGCTATGACGCGGAAGGAGAAGATTTTTTGAAGAAGATTGTTACTGGTGATGATACGTGGATGGCATACGTAAACGCCGAAGCAAAACAATGGTCGATGGCCTAGGGCCATAACAATTCTCCATGCAAGCCGAAGAAAGCCTGCCAAACGTTTTCAATGACTACCGTTTTTTGGGATGCCGAGAGAGTTTTGCTCGTTGAATTTATGGAATGTGGCAGATGTCTACTCTGAAACTTTGAAAGAAACTTAAGCGAGCCATTCAAAACAAACGTCACGGTAAGATGTCATTCGGTGTTTTGTTTTTGCATGACAATGCTCATCCTCACAGTGCCCATAAGACTCAAGATCTTCTTAAGCAATTCAAATGGGACATTTTCGATCATCCCTCTTACAACACCAACTTGGTGCCTAGTGGTTATCATCTCTTCACTCACATGAACAAGTGGCTCGCGTCGCAGCACTTCGATGATGATGACGAACTTGAAAATGCTATGTGCCCAGGCGGCTAAATTTTATGAAGAAGGAATTTGTAAATGAGTGAAACATTATGACAAATGCTTAAAGTTAAATGGTGAATAAGTTGAAAAATAGCAAAAAGCTGTAGTTTTAAGATGTATATAATAAAATATTTTTTACTATCCAAGTTTTTTATTTATAGGCAAACGGAGGTTAATTTCCTAATTACTCTTGTATTACGCCACATACACATATGTCCAAAGTTAACAGCATGTATGTAATCGTAGGCTTCCGCGGCCAGAGTCAGTTGATTCTTGCCTGTCTGGGTGGCGCCGCGTCATGTTTCTTGAAACCGACGTTTCGACCCTCATTCTGGGGGCTTCTTCCAGATGACATGGCGCCACCCGGACAGCCGAGAATCAGCATGTATGTAATGTGATGTCCATCCATGGCAATGCCTGCCTGTGCCCTTTGGCAAAAGGGATCATTCATTCTTTGAAACTGCCGTTCTAATTGTCCTATTGGCTCTTTACATGCTTACATACATTGAAGATGCGATCCTAGAGTGTCTGCACATCATTAATTGGAGTGGCATAAAGCATTACACTATGGAACTGTAGTACAGCACTGTTTATATTTGGCTTTACACCTTGTTGATGTTGAGGTCATTAGAAGCAGGAAAGAACTGGGGAATTGGAAGGAAAGGAACTATCCTGGCTTTCATGTGAAGTGATTTTGGCAAACCAGGAAAACCAAATCTGGATGGCCAGATGGGGAGTCAAGCCTGCATTCTCAAAATGCAAAACCAAAGTGTTACCAGTCGTCCACCACACTAGATGTGTAATCAGTAGAGTGTCTAGTGCCAGCTGTGTACAGTACATAGAGGCAGTCATTTTAGTGTGTTTTTGTGTACTTGCTCCTTACTCCGCATATGTAAAGTGATGCGTTACCCTACAATGTATATATTGCAGTTTATTTACATGTTATTTTGATATATGTGGTACAATACAGTATGCTGTAACCATTGCAATGGCAGGTCCCATTTAGCAATGGATGCCTATTACACAACAAGGGAAATGAAATATTTTGCTATAGTTTGCAAATGGAAGAGGCCAGTAAACCCATTACCTCTCTGAAGAGAGATTTCCATAATGCAAAGCTGTTCAGATACATTTTCTTGGGAAAACAGGTTCCCTAGCACCCCACAAGGTGGACTGCCTTGCTCACTCCATAAGCCATACAGAAGGAGTGTGTGCTACATTCAGTGGAAGGCACTTCTGGAACCAGTGTGTGATTGAATAGCTGCAGTGGTCATCATCTTCTTTGGGCAGTACTGCATCAACAATTGCTGTACCCACACCTGGACCATTGTGTCCAAGCTTCTATTCCACTAGACCAGCTGGCCAGTTTGCTTGTGGCTGTTGCGAAGGTGTGGGTCTGATCCACCATTTACATAAAAAATTATGTGGGCTGCTGGCAATCCTCAAGCAGTTCGTGGATGAAGTCACCAACACTGTATCTCAGTCAAGATATGGGCAGGTGTTCTTGGCGGTAGGATAATAGGCCCGCACATGCTCCCACATAGATTAAATGTGGCTTGTTATTTGGTATTTCTTCATATTTCATATTCTCCTTCTAGAAAATGTGCCATTGCAGCAATGACTATAGATGTGGTTCATGCACAATGGTGCACCAGCAGATTTTAACCTCAGTCAGTGTTGACAGTTCATGCTGATATTTTAGAACTGCTAGATTCAGCTTGCGGTCCCAACACAGTGGCCTGCCCGATCCCTGGATCTCAATCCACTAGACTGTTGATTATAGGGGCACGTGAAGAAAGTGGTTTATGTCACACCAATTAATGAAGTGCAGATGTTCCAGGATTACGGGTTCAGTGTATCTCGGCACATACATGGCCAACCAGGATAGTTTTAAATAATGCATTATTACTTATGCCAAAGGGCAGAGGCATGCATTTCCATGAACTGATGTCACATTGAGCACCTACATGGCAAGATGGCCGACGCACACAACAACGTGTCGAGCCGCTCTGTAGTATAATCGCATTTTGAGTGGGTAAAAAATCATCTGGCGTTACACAAAGTATACGTCTCGTTAAATTAAGTGTGCCGAAATACGCAATAGCAAAAAATTGTGCGTTTCAGATCAAAACTGTGTGAACAATAAGTTATTCTTATATTTTGTGTGAGCTCACGGTGTGCTTAGTATTTTTCGGGGCAGAAGTTTTCGGTGCGAACTCGCCGATTGTGAGAGTGCCGTGATGTTTAAGCAAATTAAGTGAAAAGCGAGTAAACTGTGAAGATTAACCCGTTGTTAAGAGTGGAGCTACACAGTACGACGCGGGACAACGACCTCGTCCGCCAGCCACGCGGCCGTCGTGACGCGTTGCTGTCACAACGTCATACCGCCCGCGCCGGCGTCAGCAGGCCTGTCCAGCTGTCTTCGCTGCCGATTCAGCACCTCTACAACTGAGTGAGTACATCGCATCCGCACACGGCTGCAACCTCCATAAATCCCGTCCACGGTTCACTGCCAAGCAAATGTAACATTTAAAAAATTTCTCAGATCCCCACCTGTCAAAAGCCATGTCTGCAGATAGGTATTCAAATGAATCCCGCGGTGATTCAGCAACGGACACATCGGGCAGATTGGAAGATCTAATTGTAGCCATGGACATTGAAAAACGGTTCAAAGAGCTTTCACTTTATATCGATAAGGAACTTCCAAATCAGAAAATGACGCACATAAAAATGGCTCCCTTAAAGGAAAAGATAGCCCAATGGGCACTGGCTCAGGCAATGCTAATCGGTAGAATGACACAACTGCAAATCGAAAATGAAAGGCTGCGAAAGGAAAATAATGTAGTGATCTCAAAACCTGGAAAAACATATGCCCAAGCGGCTTCTAGCACTACCATACTCACAAAAACAAAGGCGCAGATTGAGAGTGCTCTAAAGAACCAGACGGGCACTGTATTTATTTCATCAAAAAACCAGAAAGGAGCAAGGGAGGTACAAAAGAAATTTACAGAACTTCTAGACCCTAAAAAAGATCAAATAAGAATCAAAAGCATGAGGACCACAGCAAAAATGTTAATTGTGGAAACGGAGTCAAGTGAGGACACTAAAAAGATAATGGAAAATTCAAAACTACAAGAGGAACTTAAATGTGAGCCACCTAAGAAAAGGCGTCCGTTAATAATATTATATGATATACCGACTGGAATGAAAGAGGAGGAAATACGAGACTGTGTTTATTACCAAAATCTTGAGGGAACAGTCAGTAAAGCTGACTACGAGAAAGGATTCGTTTTAAAATTCAGAACTGGCCCTAAAGGAAAAGCCACTGTTCATCATGTGGCGGAAGTAGATCCACAGCTAAGAAAAATCATTATTGCCAAACAGCGGTTATATTTGGGCTTCCAGTCAATAGCCGTTAAAGACTTCCTAGTAGTACCTAAGTGCATTAAATGTTACGGTCTAGGACACATTAGCAAGCACTGCAACAAAGAAAAGTCCACATGCTCTCATTGTGGCGAAGAGGATCACAACAGATCTGAATGTGATAAAAAAGGACAACCTCCCATCTGCGTGCCTTGTATGAAGCGAGGGAAAAAAGTAAATTGTTCATCAAAGGACGACTGTCTCACATACCAGATGTTGCTTCAAAGAACCATAAATAAAATAGATTATGGACAATAAGACCATAACAGATCTAGTTATCAACAAAATTCGAGATTCAAGCGATAACTCAGAGAGGATTTCTACATCTGGTATCAAAGGAAAAAAGCGCAAGCCTCCAAGTAGAAGACTAAGGGACATGCTGAGGGCATGGGAATACTGGAAAAAGAAAGGACTAAAAGAAGACATAAGAGTAGATGCTAGCACCCAGACCGATGGAATTGGGGATGCAATAACTAAACAACAATCGACACAGAACATTAACACGAAAGCTAACACGAATGTATCACAAAAATGCAACCCTATAGAAATTTATAAAGAATGCGAAAAGGCAATGCGACTTGCAAGACTAGAGGAAATGTCACTACTTACAATAGCACTAAGGCACTTAATTAGAACGGGACACAGCAAAGGCAGGTCCATAACATTTCCAGTTCCGGAAACCATAGATAGGATACAATTAAAAGCAGCAAATTTTCCCACAAGTCCAGTTCATCTTATGGAGATCGTTTTAGAAGTGTTCGACAGAAGAGGAGAAGAATTTGACCTTGAAGATTTGTACAGACAACTAGTGATAACACATGGCCGCATTGCTATTGATTATAGGCAACAATGGCCTAAGAGTCACATACATACACACCATCCATGAACAAATACGGAGTCAATGTAGCACAACTTAATGGAAGGCGTACTGAGGCCGTGTTATTAGAAGTAAGAAGATTAGCAGAAGAAATGAATTTCGACGTACTGTGCCTTCAAGAACCGTACACTAGTGCAGGGAGGGTACCACATATGCCTGTAACATCACAATAGTATGTGAAGGTGAACATCCAATGGCTGCTATAATTGTACTTAACAGGAACTATACAGTCACGAAAATTGCCCAGTTATGTAATGAGAACGTTACCTGCGTTGAAATAACAACACATAATGAAAGAATTGTGATTGCTAGTCTGTACTTTCAATATAGTGACAAAATAGATGGATACCTTGAAAAAATGAGGGAAATCGAAGAAGCAATGGGAAACAGACCAGTAGTGTACACAATGGATGCCAATGCTAAATCTCCACTCTGGCATAGTAAGATCAAGGACGAGCGAGGAATATCGTTAGAGCAGACTATTTTTGAACTGAATCTGGAAGTTATGAATAAACCCTTCAATCCCTACACATTCCAAAATAGAGCTGGTGCAGCAACAAACATAGATGTAACATTAGCAAATGGGAAAGCTTTCAGATTAGTCCAAAACTGGAAAGTTGGGCAAAATCTAATAACATCAGACCATAACGTCATCTATTTCTCCATATCTAATGCCCAAGAACAAGATATGATAGACGAATGTTGGTCATATTCCTATAAAACAGACTGGAACCTATTAAGAAGATCCTTTGACCTACCAGCACTGCCAGAAATGTCAGATAATGTTGACCTAAAGGCGATAGAACTGACGAATGCGATACAACATGCCATGAAGGTATCAATAGTGCAAAAGAGAAAGCTCAATGATAAAAGATGTATTCTGTGGAACGATACGCTTCAGAGGTTAAGGACAAAAGTAAGGAGAACTCGAAGGCACTACCACCATGCCAAAACTGCCGCTGAACGTAGCTGGACACTGGATCAGTACAGGTCAGCGAAAGCTGAGTACCATCAGAAACTTCAGGATGTTAGACTAACCAGCTGGGAGACATACCTAAGCAAAAACTTGTTATTAAACCCATGGGGACTTCCGTACAAGCTAGCTGCGCAGAAGATAAAATCACCTACTATTTTTTCTACGCTCAGGAAAGGAGATGGAAGTATGACAAGCAGTTGGCAGGAATCGGCGGAACTTCTCCTGAAAACGCTCTTGCCGGACGACCAGCAGGAGTCCGATTCAGAGGAACACAAACTCATAAGGCAACTAATGAATAACGAATATGAAAACGACAGCTTGGTTCTACCATTCGCTCAAGAGGAAGTAAGTACCGCAATAAGCGCGCTGAAGAGAAATAAAGCGCCAGGACCTGATGGGATAACAGCAGAAGTCTTGCAAGCCTTAAGTCAGCAAATAGTTCCTTACCTTACCGAATTGATGAACGCCTGCCTGCTGCAGGGAAGGATACCTCATAGTTGGAAAACATCAAGCATAAAAATTATAAGGAAAGGAGAAGATAAGGACCCTACACTACCAAAGTCTTACAGACCAATTTGCCTGCTAAATACACTTGGGAAAATTCAAGAAAAATTATTATGTAAAAGAATTAAAGAATTCAGATTATTGAAAGGTATGAATCAGCAGCAGTTCGGCTTCCGGAAAGGCAGGTCAACAGAGGATGCGATAAATGAAGTTCAGAGGATAGTCAACTCGACAAACAAAAAATATGTCATTGGCATATGTATCGACATCTGCGGCGCCTTTGATAACTTATGGTGGCCGAGTATGTTCGCCCGACTAAGGGAGTTAGGATGCCCACGAGTGTTGTATGAGAGCTTCAAAGACTACTGTCGCGGAAGAACTGCAACACTTCAGAGCTCTGGTCAGAAACTGACAAAGCATCTCACAAAAGGATGTCCACAAGGTTCAGTATGTGGCCCAGAATTCTGGGATATTGCTCTGGAACCTGTCCTTAACAGACTCATGAGTCTGGCAGAGCTTGAAGGAATCGTTGCCTTCGCAGATGATATCTTGCTGCTGGTTGGAGGAAATAATAGAAGAGAGATCGAGACAAACACCAAAGAAATAATGAAAGTAATGGAATGCTGGTGTAAACAAGTTAAGCTCCAGCTAGCACCAACAAAAACCCAATACATTTTGATGAAAGGAACACTGAAACGCAACCCCACTGTGAAGCTTGGAGAAAATTCCATTACAAGACGCAAAACAGTAAGATACTTAGGAGTTGTTCTGGATGAACATAGGAATTTCAAAGATCACATTGACTATATATGCCAAAGAATGACTGCAGCAATGAACAAAATAATTAGCATTGGGCAAAGAAGATTTCTAATCCCACTGCCGACTATAAGACTGTATCATGGTGCCATTACCACAGCTATTGCAAGTTATGGAGCAAGCACATGGGCGCATAGGTTAAGATTGGTTAAACCTGCAAGGGATATCAGACGAATGCAACGAGGAATTCTCTTGCGTCTTACAGGCGCATTCGGAAGTACCCCAACTGATGCACTTACAGTCATTCTCGGAATATGTCCTTTAGATCTGGAAATAAGAAAAAGAGCAGCATGTTACTGGCTACGAAAAGGAAACTTAGACAAGATAACAGAAATCCTGGGTCAAGTGGCAACCAAGAAGACAGACATCAAAAATTGTATTTTGAATGAATGGCAACAGCAGTGGAACAATTCGGAAACAGGAAGGAGAGTATTTGAAATTCTTCCTGACATCAGAGAGAGGATACGTATGAAGCACTTCAATCCATCCCGAGGGTTAATACATTTCCTCACCGGTCATGGACCGTATGAAACATATCTTCATAGGATCAATAGCACAGAGAATGATCTATGTGCGTGCGGATCTCCAGGAACACCTGAACATAAACTGTTTGAATGTGCTCTAGTTGATGATAAAATCAAACAGTACAGAATGAAGCTCATGGGGAAAACTGTCAAGGAAATTATGAAAGACAACCTCCTCCTGAATGAATTCGACAAGCTGGCAGATGGTGTGTCAGATGCAGCCAGGGAGCGGTATCGGCTTCAGCATAGCCAGCAACCTGCCGGAATACAACAAGCCATTTAAGGAATGAGACAAGATACTCTAAACGGACGAGACACAAACAACTAAGTGGGACGCTGATGCCGGAAGTGTGGCTTCTGGAATTTACTGAAGCTTATTTCTTCAATGGATGCCAGCGTTAAACGAACTTTTGAAAACTCAAGATGTTCAGTTATTTAGTATTAGTGGGTAATATTTTTTACTAACAGGTTGATAAATTACAGTGTGTAGTAATAATAGTTAATTGTTTGTACCATTTTCGTAGTATATAGGATTTGTGTTAATTTTACAAAATTTTTGTTTATTATAAATTTCAATACAGTATTAGGAAATAACGGTTCGTTGTAGACTCTAGATAACGAACCATCTGAATGTACAGTTAAATAAATAAATAAAATAAAACCTACTGTGAACTCTGAAAGTAAGTGTTTCTAGTCCAATGTTTATTAGACATTTTAGTTTTGTTTTATGGTTAAGCAATCACCACATAAAATATTTGACTTTTTTCTTTTTTTAACACACTGTATAACATGATGCCTCATTTAACAGTCCCCTACATCTATAACCATTCCTGTGAATTCAGTGTGCCTCTCTTCCCTGTCTTGTCTTGCTTCATACAGAAGAGGGTAATATAAACATCACATTATGATTAGAACGTAAAGCTGTTTGAATTATTACAGCCTATTTTAATTCTTGAAAGACACATCATCCATGAGTGATCCTGAAACAAAATCCTCACTTCCTTCATGTCTTACTCCCACCCCCCCCCCCCTTTCCACTCCTTCCCTTCCCCTCTCCTTCAGTTGGCAATTCTCTTCTCCCAAATTCATTAATCTATACACCATATTTTTCCCCTCTCCAATAATATTCATCATTTCACTTGTTGTTTTTATTTTATTGCTTTCTTCACTTTTCCCCCATTCTGTGTTTCCTATTAAACTTCTTTTTATATCATTTCACAATTAAACTTCATCATCTGTCAAACAATTCTCTCTTTTTTTAAAGGTTTTGCAGTCATTGCAATAATAAATTCTACTGAACAGAGGTGAGATGTAAAACTGTTTGTGTAATGTTTGTCTTGTGAATGCAGCTTAGTTCTATTCAGGCATAGTCATAATGTGTACCTTCTACTTAACAATTACATCATGTGAAATATTTTGAAATATTGTTATGAATAGCTAGTACATTATAATTTATGTGGAAATGCATGAGTGTTTCAGAATCCCATGTTGTAATTATTCCAGTTATAATACATTATATCACTGTAATTCTAAATTTAGAAAACTTCCATCAGCTTTTTATAAAATTGAATCAGGATTTATAATAAGAATAATACCGATATACATTCTCCTTTGACTATTGATATTAAAGGAGATTAATTTAAACTAGGATCCATCAGAATGATTGCAGACTTAGTTCCAAGAAAAACAAATTAAAATAATTTCACACTCATTCCACCAAATTAATAACTTCTCTCTACATAACTTTCAGAATGGTCATTTATTAATTTAAAAAATTAATTTCCAATGTTTCACCAAATTTAGAGTTAAAATTTCCCAATCTGGATCTGACTGTACCAAATTGGCTACTGCTGCCCCTCATCTTTCACAAACTGCATGCACATGTTCACACACAGAATTCAAAGATGTTCACCTGAGGAAACCCTCTCTTCCTCTTTTAATGGCAACTCCTTGATAGATTGCGTGACACTTATTTGCCAGTAACTGTTTGTAACGACCAAATGTTTGTAGGTTAGCAGACTGGTACATGTACTGCTTCTTGTAGCCAGCCCACATACATTGTTGCAACTCCGCTTCAGTCTTTCAGACAGCACTCTTCCATGCCTGAATATGGTTCTGAGATTTATAAGAGGTGATGGTGGTAATTTGGATCGTGATAGGTAGGAATGGGTTCACTGTGTGGCTCTGGGTGGGATTTTACAGGTTCTTTGGTCAAGGACAGTCGCCACCTGGGATTCAGAAAGTTAATTAGGATTGCTAGTGAAAATACATGTCACTGTCTGGTTACTTTAATAGAAGGTTCATTAACGTGCAGAGGATCAATTTTGAACTGTTTAAATTTAAAACACACTACCCCAGGCATCGTACTACAATTCGAAGACAGCAGGTTAGCAGCATTCCAAATAGCACACCTTGTCATTAACTGTCTACAGAACGAACTCGACCGTCATCACTACTTGACGGCATGGCAGAACACAACACATGGCACACACACACTAGCCCACCATGAGCAACAGACACGTTAAGCAACCATCGCTACTTGTAAAAGACTAACTATATCATGGCTGCTCACCTCACTTTTTGTCTTGCAGCCAGTCATAACTCCCTCTTGTCATCACATGACCCAATCAGCCAATCCTGCATTCCCCTTTCACTTGTACACCAGAGATCATCCCCTGGTGCATCCTGTCCACTCCACTCCTTTTTCTCTCTATTAAATTCTAAATTTCACTTTTCTGTCTCACTAGCCAACATATTCCCTGTTGGCTTGGTCCCTGCAGCAAAACAATTTATCCACTCTGTGCTCTTAACGCTCGTGTTACGTGTTTCTATTAAAACTGCTGGATTTTTCTCGTCATGTGCTATATTCTACCATTTTCACAATAATTACATCTTATTTTTTTCCATATTTATCAGCTTCTTAACACTATTCATATCTTCTTGAAATTAATACTAAACTTATTCCTGATTTTTAGTTCTATATGCTCTATATAAAACCCTGTTGCTATCTACTGGACAGAAAGTCCCTGAATCTTCTCATTAATATCACCAAAGCAATTTATCAGCAAGGCAACCAAAGTTGTGGTCTTCTATTACACTTCTATACTGTAGGGTTTCAGAAGAAATAAAAATTTTAAGAGAATTGTAATTCATTTAGTTTAATGAATTAATTTTTGTTCGGTTTTAAATGTCCTCTGATAGCAGCAATGTTATGCACATGTTCACACCTGGCAGAATTCGAAGTTGATTGCCTGAGATGGCCCTCTCTTCCTCCGGCCCCATGATAGATCATGTGACCCTTTTTGGCCAGTAACTGTTTGTATTAAAACTGCTCGATTTTTCTCATCAAACCTTATATTCTGCAATTTCCTGATCCCAGTAATTATATCTTATTTTACCCTTATCTATCAGCTTCTCTAATACTATTCCTATCTTCTTGAAATTACTAAACATAGCCATGACTTTTAGAAACATTTTTATGTTGTCAAACCCCGCAGGGGCCTGGTAAACAAGTGCCAGGTACGGGTTTGGCGAACCTGCGGTGCCCGAGCTGGAAACTTGTGAGCGCCGCAAGTTTCCCACACCATAAACTCCTACCATGCTTCAACGACCACCATAGGGTGTGGCGGTGGAACGTTGTGTGCCTAGGAGAATGGGAATCTTGGCTTCATTGCCCGGATCGCGAGGATGGTAGAAACCTCTCTAAAAAAACCTCAACCTCAAGGTCTGCCACGTGCCGAGGAGATGAATGGGTGGAGAGGGAATTCACTCACTAACGTGCAACCTCAGGGGCACCTGCGCACCCCTGTTGTATAAGCATTCCTTCTTATACTGGTTTTTTCGTGGGACCAAAAATTCACCTTCAAAAAAAAACCAAAGAACCCTGCGGTACGGGTGTGCCGCAGGCAAATAAAAATACACCCAATTCCAAGAAGCGGGTCAGGGTTGATAGCCCGCCTGCTTCTGAATGTAATAGTAACGGGAAAGTTTGTTCCATAGCAAACGCTTTCATTGTAATGCAGAGGAAAGAGAGAATGTTTGAGAAGGTGTCCACTTTTTACATTAATAAAGGACTGGAAGGATTGGTCGGTACCTTAAGATCAGTCAAAAAGTTGAGGAACGGGATGCTGCTGCTGGAAACAACCAGCAGTAGGCAGGCTTCCCAGCTCCTTAATTGCGAGAAGCTCGGGGAGTTCGTAGTAAGTTGCGAACTCCACAGAACCCTAAACTCTAGTAAAGGCGTTGTCACCTGCCAAGACATTACGGATTTAGGGACTGAGGAACTGGTTAAGGAGTGGGAAGATTAGCAAGTGGTCGAGGTGCGTTAGATTACACGGAAGGTAAATAGCACTCTTGAAAAGACTGCCATCTTCGTCCTGACGTTTGACACTCCAGTGTTGCCCAAGTGTATTAAAGCTGGCTACATTAACTTGAACATCTGTCCGTATGTTTTACGGACCCAATGCGCTGCTTCCAGTGCCAGAGGTTCAGACATACGACGGCGTCATGCAAGGGCAACCCCACCTATGGTAGATGGGGCAAGGGGGCATATGAACCGGGTGTCGCTTGCACGCTCCCACAGGTGTGCATCAACTGCCCCCGGGGCACATCCTGCCTGGAGTAGGGAGTGTCAAGTGTATCTTGAGGAGCGCAAGATACAGGAGTTGAAGACCAAAGAGCAGATACCTTATGTAGAGGCAAAGAAGAAGGTGAAAGCGCTCGCCGCTCCAATTTTTTGAAGTAGCTTTGCCAAAATGGTCTCGACTCTCATCAGGAAAGAAAATGTTGCTACGCAGACATCCTTTGCAGACATGGGCACAAGCACTATGTGCTCATGTCAATGCAAGTGTGGTGCAACATCAACCAAGGTCATAACACCTAAGACAGCGGATGTCGCTAGCAACACATCTGCAACCTCGATCAGTCCAGCAGCAGAAACAAAGTCTCCACCAGCAATCAGGTTAACAGCACCTCCTATTCCACCGCAAACTATTGAAATGGTAGCGATACCATTTGCTACTGGTGGAAATAGAGGTGACCAAAAGATCAGGGGTCCAAAGTTTAGACAGGCTGATCCAACCCAGTTCGTAAAGTCCCCTTCTTCGTCTCCTCCCAGACTGCCCAGCAGTGGGGGAGAGCAAGGGTAAGAGGCAGAGGAAGAAAAGAAAAAGGATGGGGAGTATTTTGAGGAGTCCTCTGGGTCGGAGATTTCTGTCTCCGCTTCCAGACAGGAAGACACGGAGATGCTGGTGGACGACTCTGGTCCCGTTCCTCAGTATGAAGTGACCGAAGACCCACCCGAACCGGGGCGGGTGAGGTTAAATAGGTAAGGATGGCTCCCATACTTCAGTGGAACGTTAACAGTTTTACAGCTCACAAAGAGGTGTTACACCTCTTAGCACGGTCTGATCTTTGTGTCTCTGTCTACAAGAGACACATTTCAGACCAACACACCAACCTGTGCTAAGAGGAAATGACGTTTACTGTAAGGACAATTCCGAGGGTGATCGAGCGAAGGGTGGAGTGGCAGTGTTTGTCCACTCGGAACCTGTAACTCTCACCTCTGATTTACAAGCAGTGGCAGTGAGGATTTATGGTCCCATTAAACTGACCGTATGCTCCATTTATCTACCACCAAATGTGCCTGTCGAGTACGACAACCTTTCAGATATCTTGCGGCAGCTTACTCGGCCATTCCTACTTATGGGAGACTTCAACGCACACAGTGCGTTGTGGGGCTTGAACACCGATTGCCCCAGAGGCCGAGTAATTGGTAGATTAATGGAGCAAGAGGACGTTTGTATCCTTAATACTGGTCAAATGACCCACTTTACCACTGCTTCCGGATCGTCCTCTGCCATTGACCTTTCCTTGTGTTCCCCCTCAATTGCGGACTCCGTGCATTGGGAGGTGGATCGCTGCGCTAATAACCTAGATGTTGACGTGCCCTAAAGCCCTAACAACAACAACAACAACAACAACAACAACAACAACAACAACAACAACAGGTGGATCGCGACCTACATGGAAGCGACCACTTCCCAATTTGGTTGCACGTCGAGTGTGAACATGGAGGAGGGAATAACCGGCGCAAATGGAACATCAGTTGTGCAAATTGGCAGCTCTACTGCCGTTCTGTGCAACTGCAACGATGTGGCAGTATACTGTAGAAGGTGAATCACTTTACAGAAGTGATTCACCGGGCAGCTGATGTTTCCATGCCGAAGAGCTCTGGAACGCTGCGAAGGCCGCCCGACCCCTGGTGGAACGATGAGTGTCTTTCCCCTATTCAGGGTCGCAGACGGGCGTTGCGTCGTTTCAGGTTGTACCCAACATCCGACAACCTAGCAGTGTTCCGTATTGCCAGAGCTAAGGCGCGTCGTGTTATTAAGGAGAGCAAGAAAAGGTCATGGCAGAACTTTGTGAGCACTGTTAATCGTTCCACAACATCGTCGAAAGTATGGGAGTCCATTCGCCATATATCTGGAAGGTACTCCCGCCCTCCAGTATCTGGTTTACTGGATCGCGGACACATAGTCACCGATGAATGAAGCATAGCGCAGCTGATGGCGGAGAACTTTGCCGCTATCACTTCATCCACCAATTTTGACCCTCGGTTCCAGCAACGCAAGATTGCTTCCGAGAGGCGCGTGCTGTGCTTCGATTCGTCAAATACAGATGACTACAACTGCCCATTTACATTTTGGGAGCTGGAGTCAGCGTTGAATAGTGCTAACGACACTGCTCCATGGCCTGATTTGATCCAGCACCAGATGCTGAGGCAACCAAGTAAAGATGCTAAGGAGTACCTTCTGGATATTTTTAACGATATATGGACCGGAGGACACTTCCCCGACTCGTGGAAAGAAGCAACATTAATTCCCATTTTAAAACCAGGGAAAGACAAATTGTTGCTAGGTAGTTATCGTAGTATTGCTCTTACAAGTAGCGTGGGGAAGACGCTGGAGAGGATGGTGAATCGCCGCCTCGTCTGGTGTCTAGAATCCCGTAATCTGCTGAGCCGCTTTCAGTGTGGATTCAGGAAGTCACGTTCCACCTTGGACAACCTGATCCTCCTGGAGGCGGCAATACCAGGTGTGTAAATATGAAACCGGAATTTGCCGATGGATGGCTGTAGCGATCAAAGCAGTTACCGCCCGATTGCGCCATTGTCACCAGTTTCTTTTGTCGACAGCCGGCTGTGATTTTCCACTCCCGACAATACAAGTTTCATACGTTAGTGCGGTTTTTAACACTGTTGAAGATGTCGACTTTTGTGCCCACAAACTACGATTTGCGGACATTGTTGATTTTCTGTTTTCATTTAAAGAAAACTGCTGCAGAATCGCATCGAATGCTTGTCGAAGCTTACGGCGAGCGTGCTCTCGGGAAAACACAGTGTTTCAAGTGGTTTAAAAAATTCAAAAGTGGAGATTTTGACATCAGCAATGAAGACCGTGGAAGACCTCCGAAGAAGTTTGAAGACAGTGAGTTGCAAGCATTGTTGGATGCGGATGATGCTCAAACGCAACAACAAATTGCGGATCAATTGAATGTGACACGGGAAGCTGTTTCCATATGTTTAAAAGTGATGGGAAAAATCCAGAAGATGGGAAAATGGCTTCCACATGAACTGACTGACAGACAGCAAGAAATCCGAAAAACCACTTGTGAAATGCTGCTTGCCAGATATAAAAGAAAATCATTTCTCCATAGAATTGCAACTGGTGATGAAAAGTGGATATATTTCGAGAACCCTAAGCGTAAAAAATCATGGGTATCTCCAGGTGAACCGTTAACGTCAGTTTCAAGGCCAAATCGCTATGGGAAGAAGACAATGCTTTGTGTTTGGTGGGATCAAAGTGGTGTGATCTATTACGAGCTTCTAAAACCTGGTGAAACTGTTAATAGTGAACGTTATCAACAGCAAATACTCAGTTTGAACCAAGCATTGCGGGAAAAACGACCAGAATACCAGAAAAGACAACACAAAGTGATTTTTCTTCACGACAACGCACCATCACACACATCAAAACCAGTCAAGGAAATGATCGAGTCGCTTAGTTGGGAGATACTGACGCATGCGGCTTACTCGCCTGACCTTGCGCCATCAGATTACTATCTCTTCGCATCGATGGGACACGCACTTGCCGAGCAGCGCTTCAGTTCTTACGAAAATGTGCGGAAATGGCTTGATGACTGGTTTGCATCAAAAGAGAAAATTTTTTTTGGCGTGGCATTCATAAATTACCGGAGAGATGGGAAAAATGTATATCTTGCAATGGACAATATTTTGAATAATGTATGTCGAACCATTTTTATGCAATGGACATGTGTTTTTGATCAAAAAATTCCGGTTTCATATTTACACACCTGGTACAGGAAGAGTTTATCCGCAGCCAACACCTTTTGGGTGTCTTTTTCGATCTTGAAAAGGCCTACGATACTACCTGGCGGCATGTTATTTTGAAACAGTTGCATGAATGGGGTTTTAGGGGAAACCTGCCTCGTTTTTTAAAATCATTTTTATCTGGTCGTTGCTTCCGATACCGAGTCGGTAGTGAAGTGTATGATCTTTTTAATCAGGAAAATGGTGTTCCTCAAGGGTCAGTTTTAAGTGTTACCCTATTTGCTACCGCTATTAACAGAATCTCTATTGTTATAAGGAGTCCCATTCGGTTCTCCTTATATGTGGACGATTTTTTAATTTTTATTGCATTGTCCAGCCTGAGAAGCGCAGAGCGGCAGCTGCAACTCGCGCTGAACAGGCTGGATGAATGGTCAGTGCACACCGGTTTTCGATTATCTGCCGAGATAACCTGGTGTGTACTTTTAACTCGTATCAAAAGTCTTTTAGCTGAGCCTCACCTTACCTTCAGGAACACCATTTTAAGTTCTACTTATTCTGTTCGGTTTCTGGGTCTCATTTTAGACAGCAGGCTAACTTGGCTTCCACATCTTAAAGATGTGAAAGTCAAAGCCCTAAAAGCTTTAAATGTTTTAAAATGTTTATGTGGCAGGCAATGGGGCGCTCATCGCTCCTGCCCGTTGCAATTTTATAGAGCCTTTGTAGGGTCGCATTTGGAGTATGGTTGCATAGTATACGGTTCGGCATGGGACAGTTATCTACGCATTTTAGATAGTGTCCACCATGCAGGAATTCGGCTCGCCACGGGTGCTTACCGCACAAGCCCGATACCCAGCATCTGTGCTGAGTCTGGCTAGCTTTCGCTTTCCATACGCCGGCATCTCCTCATGGTGCGACACTATACGCATATTGCCTCAACACCTGGCAGTCCCATGTACGACGTAGTAATGAACCCAAATTACGAACGGCTTTATGCCAATCGGCATAGAGCGACCAGACTGTTTAGCTACAATACAAAGGCTATTTTAGAAGAATATGGTTTCGAAACACCCTCTTTTTATCACCAGGGTTGGAGTAAACCTCCTCCCTGGCTTTTAAAGAGGCCCAGAACAATTTTAGACCTGTCTCGGTACAATAAACTGTGTACCGCTGACAGTGTTTTTATTAATATTTTTAGAGACATTTTAAATCAGCGTCACACATTTACCCCGGTTTATACGGATGGGTCTAAGCAGGCTAACAGAGTTGGCTGCTCCGTAGTGTTCCCTCGAGCGACTTACACATTCAAACTGGACGGCAGGTGCAGCGTTTTTACTGCCGAGTGCTACACCATGTTAAAGTCGCTCCAGCATATGAAAGTAAATTGCGATAAGTATTTCTTCATATGCTGTGATTCCCTCAGCTGTATTCAAGCCATAGGTAATATGTACCCAGCAGAACCTTTGACGGTACACCACATTTTAACTGATTGTGTGTTGTTTTTAAATTTAAGGGCAGATGTTGGCCTAGCCAACGATCTGTCCCTTATTTTAAACAATGACAATGTGGTGAAAGTTTTAAAATTTTGTAATCTGGCCGGTCTTACTCCAAAAATTTTGGGGAGATCGGCCTAATTTTTAGAATGGTTTGGTGGTCTATCTACAACCACCATGTACTGACTTGTTCTGTGTTAATTATTCTTGTTTATTAAGATCGACATTTTACTTCTGGTTTGCCCCTTTACAGCCATCCAGAACGTTTGTTTATTGTTTGTGTAAGCTGGTTGGCCCTTTTACAGCCAACCAGCCAGTTTTATTAGTTTGTAAATTAATGGTCTTTTTACAGTTACTCTTTTAGTGTTTTACTTAAATTTGCTGTCTGCATCGCCGACCTCTTTACAGTCGATCATGTGGGCAGTATTTTAGACAGTGCTCTCGTATTTTACTATGCTGTCTGTATGGCCGACCCCCTTACAGTCGGCCATGCAGACGGTACCAATTTTTATCCCACCACCAGATCCCAGAACTAAACAAAACTTTTTTTTGCAAATCTGTTTTAAAGACACCACATGTTCTGTCAATACTTAAACACCAAATTACTCACATAAAATGTCATCTCATCAGTAAACCATTATTCAATTAACAGTTCTCTTGACCTCCAGTTTTTTTTTCAGCCCTCTATAGACAGACAGCTTCATTTCCTCTTTTGCCAGTAGTCCTTCATTCTCTGGCTCTCTCTTGCTTTTTCTTCTTTGAGAATACCTTCCTTTCCTTGATTGATTTTTCTTTGGACAGATCCTTAACCTCCACTTTTTTTTTCTGAATGCTTCCTTGTCTTCAATGCCTTCTATCTTTTCAGATAATGATAGAACTTGAGTCTTCCTATTATGTATTTTTTTAAACTATTCTTTCATGCTCTTTTCTACTTCTGTCATTTTCTGGTTAGTACTTCTGCTGTGCTATAGTGATTGTATTTCATCTGATGGGAGAGAAATTAAGAATTGTATGTCTTGTTGAAAGCTGTTTTCGTCTTTCATGCCCAGTTTCCAATTGCAGCCTTTCCATTAACATTGGACCGAGCGGGGCGGTGTAACGGTTAACGTTCTCGCCTCACATTCGGGAGGACGGCGGTTCGAATCCCCGTCCAGGCATCCAGATTTGGGTTTTCCATGGTTTCCCCAAATCACTCCAGGCAAATGCCGGAATGCTTCCTTCAAAAAGGCCATGGCCGAATTCCTTCCCATTCCTTGCCCCCCATCCTTTCCCGTCTCTAAAGACCTCGATGTTAAAAAGATACGTAAAGCAGTTAAAAAAAAAATCCATTAACATTGGGAAGCAAAATGTTGACAAGGTATTTGAAATTCTGTGTTCTTTTAACATCACCATATTTTACACAAATTTTTTAATTTTAAAATGGTTGCTTCAAATAATGGGTCTTCTGTGGTAAATTCTTGAATACCCCTATTCAGTATATTCTATTATTGTCATGATTGTTATATATCTATGTTGAATACCTGTGTTAAGTTAACGCCATTCTGTCATTGTCATGATTGTTTTTACTGTATCACATCTTATTTCATGTGTCTGAAATTAGGTATAATGATTTATGTGTCATCAGAAGTGTTGATTAGGATTATTCACATTTATAAGGTGCAAAGGCCTCAATTAAATGGTTCTAAATAACTTAATCAGAAGGCTGGAGATTGTTTGGTTCCTCCAGAAATTGAGATTCCCAGAGAAACAGTGGCCAGTTTCATGCTTCAACTGCATTAAGTTAGCTTTGCGAGGGTTGCATGGGAAGGAAAAGGACTGTAAAAATTCTAAATCTGAAATTGGACACCATGCCAATACCTATTAGATTTCACTTAAACACATGATCATCAAAAACTGATAAGGTTCACTGCTCATTTACTATACCAAATTAACACATTTACAAAAAGTTAATTTCACCTACCAGTAAACACTAAAATAAACTTCATTTTATCTATTCTGTGTTATAAAATTGTAGAAAAATTGAGTCTGTACATAACATTTATTTCAAAAAAAATAAAAAATTTCTATGTACATTGCTGGTGATAGTTTACCAAAACAATAAAATTTGAAATTTTTGTCTGTCTGTCTGCACATTATGCAAATATCAATTAATCATAATACTAAGGAAAAGGTTTTTAAGCAATGTAAATAACAAGGGATAGCAAAAATAACTTAACTTATGAAATTAGTTCATTACAGCCCTCCAGTCTTCAACTTTGGTGACTGATCGACTCTTTTTCATACTCTTAGTTAATTAAAATCTTATGAACACACTTCTATGGCACTTCACACAATTTTAGATTATGTTATCAGTTAAAATATAGTGTGTATTTTTCTTTAAAAAAATTAGTTCAATAGTATAATTCTTGATGATACAGAGGCCAAAACCATAAATGTATGGATATTTGCCTTTGTGTGTGCATGCCATTCAGAAACTAGTGAATGGATTTCAGCAAAAATACATTCAGTGATAGATTACATCATCAGTCAACATGTGGGATACTTTTTATTTTATTTATGTTCAAATCCTTACATTATTTTTCTATGTGACTTTGATGTGCTAAAGAAAAAATCCCTTATTGTAAGTGTTCTGTATTAGACTCTGTCAATTTAATACTGTGTAGTGCAAGCCTTCTTGTAGTTGAAACGTTTACCACAATTAAATATAAATTAGTCCATTGCATCATGTGAACAATGGGGACATAGATGAGGCACTGCCTTACATAATAATTTACCCTCTATGTACCTTTGCAAATTGTCTTTTTTCTACTTAAAATGTTTTGTTGATTTTAATTCTTGAACCGGAATTGTTACTTTGCTCATATCTTTTGTTAATAAGTTAACGATAAAAAATCTGTTTATTTATGTAGATTGCTTATGTTCTGTTCTCAAATCTCATTTCTGAGTCAAAGAAATATCAACTGAGAGTTTCTCTGGCCACATGGATGAAGTCACAGGCATTGCTAGTCAACAAATAAAGTAAGAAAGAGGTACAAAAGAATATTTGAAAATTTCTTGGAAGCTTTTTAAAATCATATTTATTATTGAAAATTGCAGCAGCATTATTAAGGAAAAATGTAGAGTAACATTACTAACCAATGATGCTTAAACTATTACTGTAAGTTCAAGTCTTTTTATACTGCTTTCATTTACGAATAGTTATTAAAAATCAGTTTCGTGTATTGTTACTACAAAGACCTATTATACTGTAGGATTAAAAATATAGTATTATAGTTTATGATTTATTTTGCCTATACTTTTTATTATTTAACACTAGAGGATTCTTTTATAGTTGCTGTGATTGTTTCAAATAATTTTTGCGTTGCTGAATACGAAAAGTAATGGGCTTAAAAATATTAAATTGCCATGATAGTGGTAATGATGGAGTGAGCAGATATTAGTTACAGTTGCTTAGTGTAGTGCAAGTAGGTTGAGTTTTTCTAGGTTGCAACTTAAAGATGTACCAACGGCATTTGATAATATTTTGTTGTAAAATATAAATTTCAAAAATAGCTTCACACTTGTAATAAATTATCATGTGTTTTATTTGCACAGTAGACATTGCATTAATTTGAATTTGAGTAACCAATTTTGTCTCTGCCTTTGTTCTGAAATGTAGAAATATTACTTACTGCTAAGGTATAGAGAGTTTTTGTTTCAAAATTAATGTTTACAAATAGTTTATATAGTTAGAAAAATGGTATTTTCTGATGATTCAGGTTTCTTTACTAAAGATTGCCATAGATTTTTGTAACATCAAGTTGATATATGTAATAGTTAATCAGAAATTATTAAGTTTTCTTCTGATCATTTTAAACTATACAACATTTTTTATTTTTGTGTTAATGTTTGGTGATTTTAGTGCAGTATGTAACAGATTTCTGTTAACTTTCTTAAATGATTGAATGTTACAGGACTAAACTTTTTTTTTTAATTTTGTTTATTTTCAGTCGTAAGAATGACTTCGACCTAATTGTCGCTGCTGATGAGAGTGGAAATGCTTCTGGCTATCTTTACTGGGATGATGGAGATTCTTTGAGTAAGTTGACATATTATGCAAACTCTAGCATAGTTATGTACTTCTTGTTTATAGATAAATTAATTCTTTTTATTGGAATGAGGATGCATTTGGTTCCAGTACTTTTAGTTGTGAAAATGAATAGTGATAGTAATAATAAAAACTGTTGTATTATTTCATAGCACTTTCTTTAAAAAGGATTTTAAAAAACAACACAAGAATTAAAAATTTAATCGGAGAAGAAAAGATATGTGAATAGTTATGTAATACAATATTTGCCCTAATTTAAATTTTGTGCCTAATCTCTTTTCAAAATTTGGACAGGTTTTGGAATTATATGGAAACTATGGTATTTCATTCTAATGCTGATTATTGTTTTCTCAATCTTCTTGTTAATTGTAACAGTTCAGTCATTCCACACCTGCCTCCACAACATGTGAAAGTCCATTAGCTGCTCACCACTAGTTAGTGTACTTGAATATCTATTGATGATGTGATCGTCATTTGGATTTTACAAAGACTTCAATCCAAAGTGTAACAAAGCAAACTTAAATTAAAATATTGGAACAGGGACTGGAAAATATGTGAGTTACCAAAACAATCTTTAGCTGCGTATCTTCTATGAATAAACTTGCAGCTTCTAACCTACTCACCAAAAGGTGATAGCATCTACTGACAAAGGAATGTTCAAGAAGCATCACATGCCTCAGCAATGAGTAATTTATGGCTTCTTGACAATCTAAACATTGTTAATACATTGCATAAATACTAAATGAAACTATACAAAACTGATACAAAATGATGAAATACCTTCAACTGAACTTTATATGGAGGACGGAAACAAAGAAACTGCTGTTGGGCACTTAAATTAGATAGCATAGGGAAAAATAACCCGTCACTTGCCACAGATGAAAGCAGGAGGGCGAGATAAACACACAAAAAACACAAAAACAAACAAATTGCGCAATATTTCGGTGAGAAATGTGTGAGGTGAGACATATGGTGGGGGGAAAGATGTGATCACAACAAAATATTGCATATTGCGTGATGGATGATATCCTGCTACAGCTGGTTAGGTATGTTTAAAGCTTGATTTTTACTATTTGGAGTTTGTTTTAGTATCTGTATTCACTGTTTAGTTAACTTAGTGGCTTTAATTAGCTGCGTATATGTCTTAAAGGCTGTGGTATCTGGTCTCTCACCTATGCCCGTTCTACTAGGAGGTAGCAATTGGATAAAGGAAACAAAGAAACTGCCGCGAGGCACTGAAAATAAGATAGGATAGGGAAAATAAACAGTTACCCGTCACTTACCACAGATGAAGGCAGGAGGGCGAGACACGTAAAAACACAGAAACACACGAATTGCACAATATTTCGATCTTAGTCTTACTCATGTGGGAGGCGAGACATATGGCAGGGGGAAAGATGTGGTCACATCCCAACCCGCCACATGAATTCATGTGGCGGGTTGGGATGTGACCACATCTTTCCCCCTGCCATATGTCTCACCTCCCACATAAGTAAGACTAAGGTCGAAATATTGTGCAATTCGTGTGTTTCTGTGTTTTTACGTGTCTCGCCCTCCTGCCTTCATCTGTGGTAAACTACTAGGAGGTAGGGAAGAGTGAGTGGTTTTTGTGAACCTCACGTACACAGTATTTTTCTCTTTATTTTAAAGTATATGTGTGCAAAGTTCCATAGATATCACATCAAAATGGTGTCTGCGTAAAAGAAAATTGTCAAAAATTAAAGGATTGGAAAGGGGGAGGAAGATTGAATTTTTGTAAACATAATTTGGACGATATATTTCTCCTTGTTTTAAAGTTTACATGTGCATTGTTCCATGAAAAGCTGATAAAAACTGTGGGTTTCTGTAAACAACATTGGAAATTAAGAGGGTTGGGGGTAAGGGTAGAGAGACATTCGGCTTTAGCAAACCAAATGTAGGCAGTATTTTTCTGTTTGATTTTAAATATACACTTTTAAAGTTCCTTCAAAATCAGAGAAAGACTTTTGCTTTGTATAAAGAACATTAACTAAAGTTAAGGGGGGGTGGAAAGGGTGAAAGGAGTTTGGTTTCCGAAAACCAAATGTAGACAGTATTTTTCTGTTCACTTTAAATTATGTGTTCATAGTTCCATAGGTATTGGATAAAAATTATGGGTATGTATAAAGAATACTGATAAATATTAAGGAGATGTAAAGGGGGAGAGGGCTTGGGTTTTTGCAAGCCTAATGTTGACAATATTTTTCTCTTTCTTTTAATGCATAGGTGCGTTAAGGTCCCTAGGTATCAGATAAAACCGTGGGGATTTATATACATACATAAAAGCCTTGAAAAAATTATGAGGATGGAAAGGGAGAAAGAATTTCAGGTTTTTGCAAAACAAATGTTGACAGTATTTTTCTTTTTGTTTTAAAGTAAATGTGTGTACAATTCTGTTGACATGGTATAAAATATGTGGGTTTGTATAAAAATTAAGTGATGTAAGGGGGGAGGAGGTGGTTTTTGGATTCTTTTTTTAAAAAATAAATAAGTAAACTCTTTGTGCCACCCACCATATTCTCTCAAAATTTCAAGTCGGGCAAGATATCCAGATCTGCCTCCGATTCAATGTGTGTGGGACCAGCTCAGACATCAACTCCATCTCAGTGCCAGTATCTAGGATATCATAGACCAGTTACAAAAGTTATGGGCTTGCCTTAGGAAAAGATACAACAGCTTTACGATACTCTTCCTAACTGAATCAGTGTATGCAGATCATAGTATAATTGCCATCAAACCTTTCATAAAATTGTATGAAATTATTTGTAGCAAGCTGGGAGTTGAGTAAATATGGTTTTGTATATATTTCCTGCAAATGTAAACGAACATTGTTTTAAGGAAAAATACTATGTAAGTACTATTTAATATGTTCAAGAACAGTACTATGCATGAGACATTGATCAAAAGTTTGTAATTCTAAGTATTGATGTGAGCTACGATGTTTAGTAGATAATTTGTGACAGTTTGTAGTGATTTATGTGGATAATTTCGTGTGTAAATATCATTAATTTTCATCTCTGTGCATTTCATAATGATTGAGAATGATTTTGTGTTTGTTTTAATGTGATTTTAATGATTTAAGTACTGTAAGAATTCAAGAAACGTCGGTCTGAAGTCTTTGAATTATTCTGGAATTTTCCGTAACGGCTATATAAACTACCCGCAGAGACGAGTTAGTTAATTGAGCTTTAGTTTTGAAAGTGTTGCAAGTTATAATCGCTGAAGCATTTATTTACATTTGTATGTAGTATGAAATCTGATGTCTTTGAAAAAAATAAAATAAACACACTTGAAAGTGTTTCTTCTTGGTCTAATTATTTCATTTAAATGAGATACCTATCAACAGGGTGCTCATACTGTCATGTTCTTTGGAAATTTGACTTGGTTTTGTAATCACTGAAATAGTATCACATACATTCTCAACCTGTGATGTTTCATATCATTTTTATCTTTCCCTTCAGGATTCTTCACTTTTATTGCTGGTCAAAGTATCATATAAAAGAGCACGGACAGTAAATAATCTTGATGTAATGTGATATAACACATAATAAGGAGAAGTATAATTTCTATTATGCTTTGTTTAAATTCAATTTTTTTCACACAATTTCTGCTAAAATAATTTTTCATATAATTGCTAATAAAATATTAACAATTGCATATTTATATTTCATTTGCAGACAGTTATGAAGATGGAAAGTACAACCTGCTAAACTTCTCATTGACTAAATCAAAATTGAGTGGTGAAACAGTGTGGTGGGGATATGATGAGCAAATGTTGTTGGGAACGATCTGTATCCTAGGTGTGACGGAGCCAGTAAACAACATATTTGTGAATAACGACTCTCGGCCTTTCTTGTACAATGACACTTACAGTGTGAGTATATAAGTGTAACCCCACGACTATGTTTTGGATATGGTTGTAGGTCTAGAACAGTTCCCTGGTCATAAATTTATGTCATGTAATTATGCTTCTTGTTGGATGATAATTTATGGTAGTACAGTGGAGTATACTATATGCTATCAGTTCTTTGTATATATGTGAAACCTAGTGTGGTGGTATAACGGCTAGAGTTCTGGCCTCGCATTCGGGAGGACGGCAGTTCGAATCCCCGTCCGGGCATCCAGATTTGGGTTTTCCATGGTTTCCCAAATCACTCCAGGCAAATGCCGGGATGCTTCCTTCAAAAGGCCATGGCTGAATTCCTTCCCATTCCTTGCCCCCCATCCTTTCCCGTCTCTAAATACCTCACTGTTAGAGAGACGTTAAGCAGATAAAAAAAATTGTCAACTATGACTGCATCAGTCCAGTAACTTCACTATCATAAATTTGAAAATAATTCTACCTTAAAGTGGTCACAAAGTCCTTAGAACACTTTACTATTATTTAATTAAACTGTTATGATGTAGAAAAGTTCAAGTCACTGTATGTTCTTCCAATGAATGCTCATAGCTGGTACCAGAAAAGTTATCAGCTTTGATCCTATTTAATTTATTGCAGGTTAGTTTCCATGAAATCTAATAGTAATTCCAGCATCTTATAGTTCAGAAAATAAAAAGCACCCCTTTCGAAGTTAATAATTCAAGTAATGAAAACGATTTCTTGACTCATTAAAAATTATTTGTCCAACTTGATCCCCTCACTAAATGTTTTAAGTCTTAAACTCTGTCATACAAAATTATTCTAAGTCCAAAATACCCCAATATTATCCTAAATTCAACTTGATTTTCAGGCCTAACTTGCCACGTTCTTATCTTGAATCACTCTACCATGTACATCCTGTGTTTACAAAAGCTGTTCCTGCAATCCCCCAGACCAGGTGGCAGGCTGTTGGAGGTCCGTATTGGACCTTTCTGCCAGAAACTACTGATTATTACATAGAAATATAATGCTTTATTTGAAAAAAATTTGTTAGGTGGGTTATTTGGATAAGCAGTGATTGGTCAGAATAAAGATAGCTGCAATTGGCAGGATTATAGAATGGTAGCTTCTCATTGGCTGAAGGGTCTTGGTGTGCTGGCTGTTGCAGATTATGATGGTCAGCTTCAAGGTGTGAAGAGGCAGTTCCTGTGCTGTCCTGGAGATACATATGTTGTGTGACAATGTATTTGCTTGAAATAGTCTAACGACCCACCCTGGCTTTTATACCTTCTTAGTTTGTGGCTCCAGTTGCCATAGAAATGCTGTGCCCTGTCATCCAAATGATCTAGAATGTTCTAGATCATACGACAAAAATCCCCTCTGAACTCAGCCAAAATCCTTATTTATTTCTGAATCATTTCCAAGTATATATCAGAGCTCTAAATATTTCTCATACTTTTTCTGAAATGTGCTTTAGTTTAGTTATGAAAATTAATTGAAGTATCTTAACACCAAATTTCTCTTTTCTCTCTCTGAATACAACTACTTTGTTAAATCTTTTATATTAGCAAATTTATTTTTTAATTCTAGTTTACACCAATATCCAAAGCTTTGTGTCAGGGACTTTGCGGGTAGTGGGGGTTGGTACCTGCTAAATGCACCTGAACCAGATGTAGTCCAAAAATATTCTAAGTCCAAAAGAAAGTTCTGTAACCGTGTTAAAATGTTTATACTAGCTGTAAAAAAATTGACCACAGTCGCCAATTGTAGTTTCCACCCACCACAAGAAGGGTACTAAAGAATAAAATGAAAGTCACCAGTCGAAATCACTGAGTTATATTTTCCAAAATCTTCACATAAATATTACAATGTCACAGCTAGTAAGGCAATCGGATATTAATCTTCTCCAAAAACTACAAGTTGAGAATCAAGAGCCAAACCGCATTTCCCCCAGTGAAAAAAAACAAATTTGAAATACACATCTCCTGAAACTGATTGTGAAATGACGATGGACAATGGCCGCCACTAACTCAAGGTTCACATGGTTGTCGAATCGTTCCGCGCTACTTTTCCGTGACGTCAGCGTTACCCACCGTTCCCCACGCTCCTAGCATCGCTAAGCACGCGTGCTTCCACCACGAAGGTTCAAACAAGACTGGATACCGGACGACCACTTCACACCTCCTAGCTGACTTATATAAGCTCGGGTCACCTGACACAGTTTCTCTCCAACAAATGTCCAAATATGGATGTGTTAAATGAATTACCACGTTAGTCAATATTCTGTTATCTTATTATTTAAAATCGACTTTAGTAATTATTTCGAAATTATGTTTAAAATATTATTCCCGATTTTAGATTCTACCAAAATATGAACTTTATTTAAATCTGTTGAGTTATGGTAAATCAAGTAATTCTATCAGTCAGTTGTAGTCTTTATTTATGTTTTTATTTATAACTTTGAAGGTTTATGGATTATCAAGCCGGAAAAATTATGAGTGTGAAGTCTAAATTAAACTGCGTATTTTAGTGTTTATTTCATCTTTGTAGCTGTTATATCTGAGGCACAATAAATTATTCAAATATTTACACGTGGATTTAGTGTCGAGTGAATTTAAAACACCTATAACATCGTTTCTATTGCTTGAAACGGCATGAAATAAATATGTAGGAAGCTAAAAGAATGGATTATTAAAACAAGCTACTCTTTAACCCGGAATCTAACTAGGTTTTTAAATGAAAAAATGCCAAAGTCAGATATCCTATTTTACGGGTTCATTTTATGTTTAAAAATACTTAGAGCGTTGGAAACTGTCTGATTTAGATGAATTTACTTCGCTTTATGGCTGTTTTAATTTATTCTCTACTTTATATTGTGTGGCAGTGCTTAAAATCAGTGCAGAAGCATTTTATGTGTGCAGTGTTTATAGCAGGTTACTTTGTGATTGGATTATCATACAACAGGTTAGTGAAATGCCTTTAAATGTGTTTAGAAAATTAATTATGTGTGTTAACTGGTATTTACATGCTCTTTGCGCTTTTGAAATGGTTTAATAGTGTTAGAATTAATTCCGAAAAGTCGAACAAATTAGTTGGTTTACCGGCGCCTGTTTATTCACTGATATCTCGTATTTTACTGTTTGAAACAGCTTAACACCTATTAAAACTGAAAGATTAGTTTATTTCCTTTATATTTGTCTACTTTTTAAATCCTAAAATTACTTAAAAGACTTCAAATTATTTATGTGAACTGTTTATGGGAATGAGTATTCAAAATCCTACACAATTACTTCTTTTGATTATTAACCTCTTGAAAACTATCAGAAATCTGTTAATTTATCTACTACACTGTCTCAGGGATTATTATGACTACTTTTATGACTCTAAAATGGTCAAGTTTCATTACAATGTGATATCTTCATACTGCTTTAGTCTACTCTCCAGTCTATTTCTTTAAAATACTCGCTAAACGGTATTTAAATGTGAAGTTGTGTTTATAATGGTTCTAGGCCTGTGTATTATTAGACTTTTATACTCTTTACTTGACGAAAATCACTTCAGAAATACCAAAAGCTGGTATATGCCAAAATTAAAGGTTAGATTTGCCTGGTATTTAAATTATCTGTTTATCTCTGAAATAAAGTTTATTTACCATGATAAAAGGTTTATTTAGTGGCTATATTTACTATTTTTAATCATTTCCTTCATTTAAATTGTCTCAGAATAACTCGTTAAGTAATGTCAATATCTGCTATTACAAGTTTACCTTTACACGGGAATACCTATTTTATATTGGACTATCGCTGATTTAATGCAATTTATATGTTATTTACCTTGGTTATGGATTATTTATTCACTTTTAGTGTATGGAAAGTGTTGTCAACTCGATTTAAGGTGTGGTACCGGATACTACAGTTAACCCAAAACTCGGCCCGATTCTAACCAAATATTGCAAATATAACGAGGGATACCTTACATTTGAAAAACTGAAATCATGAAATATGTATTAAAATTGCTTATTTTTTTCACCACATGTCCACTAAACATACCTTCAAAAGGAAATATTTACCATTTCTCCTTTTTGGATTAAATGAAACTAACACCATTCTTAATGTTAAAAATGCCTTTTCTTTTAGTATTAGTGCCCCTCATTAATTCTCTGTAATTAAAACCTTACCATTTTGTATTATCAAATGCACAATATTTTAACCAACCATGGAATTCATCTTTTCTCTATTAAAACCTTTCAAATGCGTTGAAGTGTTATTGTATTTCTATTTGTTATACTATTTCCTTATTTATGAATTGACATTTTATTTTTTAATGCTTTTATAAATTATTTGTTTTTTATTTTGATTTTCCAACTGTAGTCTTAATATTCCTTCGGTTTTTTTTAATAAATTGTTGAAATTACATCTTTTATACTGATTTTGTATTTAAGGTTATTTTAACTTTTAGAACATTGTGTGCTAACTATTTCTCTGATATTTAAGTGGATAAGCATCTTTATCTTTCATGAATTTAATTTCTATTTTCTGCATTATTAATTATGTCACACATAGCCACTGATTCCGTAATAACTTTTCTTACAGATTATCCCCCTTCATAAACTATATGTCAAAATACATTTATTTACCCTTAGAAGTTGTGGTACTGTGGTCTGTAAAAGTCATTCACTATTTCACTATACTGCTGATACAAAACCGTCTTTCTCCTGTTTGAATGATGGCTAAAAGCCCTACTGTGTTATATGTAGTACAACACAAATTAGTAATAAACAAAAAATTTTAGTGTCCAAAAATGAGTTTTTAGGTTCACAGGTCATTTGACCTGATGATCTATTTCCTGAATCTGATCATTATTGGACCCCTTAAGGTCAGTTTAAACCAAAATTGCATTCCACAGAATCTATAATTGGCAACAAAGGATTATTAAGGACAGAAAAGAGTTTTTTTGGGTCGAAGTACATGAACATGTCTCTTGATCTGATGGAAATATGAGCTTGGCCTTTATTTCAACTTAAGAGTTCTCTCAGCAAAATTTTAAGAATGTCCATTTAGTTTGTGGAGAATCAGATATTTTGTATGGACAGAGGCTGTGAATTGTACAGAAAAGCGTGAATGTGATGGCTGCTTTACCCAGTGTCACTGAAATATTAACTTGACCTGTACTTCATCTTACGGGTTCACTCTGCAAACTTGTTTTAAGGAATTTAGAAGTATTAAAGATAGAGATTTACACATACAGAGTCTACTTACTGTAAAGTCATTAGCAATCTTTCTGAAATACAAACTTGGGCTTAATTTCACATTGTAGATTCATTCTGCGAAATTTGAAAATTTTTGTTCAATCTGAAGTTGGAAGTATTGATAGAAGAGTTTAACAAGGACACACGCCATCTTTCTATTGTATACATAATGGATACTTGATTTATTGAAAGTGTTCGGGTATCTTCACCATCATGTTAATGCTTGCAACAAGTGCCTCCTAAAATCTAAAATAACATTCAAAAAGCATATGTCAAAAAACGGTATGAGATTTTAATAGAAAATATAATTATTGTTTTCCTTAAGATATATTATTCTTAAGTGCCAATAGACAATATTAAAACACCCCTGTTCTAATATAATCTCATCTTGCTCACATTAAAGTGGATAATCCTCAGTATTGCAAGCAAGAGGAAAGAGACTGTAAGTTGGGGATTCTTGACCTTGCCTTTATGAACTATATTAAAAATTAAAGTTATTTCTTTTGATCATGTTGTAAGACTGCTCCCAAAACTAAAACATTCTTTCACTACCTCTGTCAGTTGACAATAAAGCCATTGAGCACTGGTCGTGCTAAGTCACAGGAGAACTGGTGCCCTGTATAACTTCATCTTGATAATGTATTATTTTACAGAAAAAAATAGCAATTTAGACGAGAGAAAAGCTTGCAATAACTAAAGCCTGATTGGTGGAGCAAGACTATAGACATCCAGGATACTTGTTTGCAATCACATAAAATGGAAGAGATGCATCACAAAATGCTCTGATACATTCAGACATATGTCCAGTCTTCTGTGTGTTATAAATTTTGATTTTACCCATAAATTTGTTTCTTTGTTTTAATCATATATTGTCATCAGTTTGAGAGAAAGTGTTACAGCACCACTATTGGTGGTAAAGGTAAAACCAGTGTGATTTTAAATTGAACATCAGCCTTAGCAGTCATCAAAATTATTGTTTTAGACAGTCTTCCACATAAATCTAATGAATATTGGAAGTTCACTTAAAAAAAGTCACTTAATATGTGTGGAATAAATTTTATGTGGCTCTCAGTCTGGTTGGTTGCATACCTGTCACGTGAAAATAGCAAAGCATACCCAGTTAAGCTCTAGAAAGATCCTTGGAAAATGATGTGTTAATCATGAATCAGTGTCTTCCATCTTCAATCTTTCATCTGTGGTAATGGACATATAATTGTCATGCTCTGATTCCAGTACTGATATATAGCTGTTAGACTGTGTAATAATTACTGTAGTAACTATAAAAGATTTTAGACAAAACTAAAGACTGGCAATGACATTTAAAAGCTTTATTAGAAAAATTACAGAAATGAGTGTTCTAACAGATGTTTTTTTAAATAATACAACAAAATAAAAACCGCCTTCAAAAACACATTAAAAATTTTAAAATAAGTTTATACCTTGCTTAGAAGAAAATGAATGTAATTGGACAATATTTTACATTACTATTATTGAAATTTTAACATTAAGTTTGAGGTGACACTGTACGTACGAAAATTCCAAATATTTTACAGCCTATAGTGAAGCAGAAATTGTTTTCGTGTGAAAAGTTTATTGAAACAAATTAGAGGGTATTTTAATCTGTGGCTTGGCCACGTTGTTGGTTGAGGCATTTCTCGGGCACTACGGTGTCGGCTGGTAGACTGCAGAAAGCTTCACAGCTAATCTAATGTATCATTCCCATTTTTTTCCCCTTGCCTTTGCTGGCACTGGCTCCAAAAATAACCAATTAATGTTAAAATTTGAATACTAGTAATGTAAAATATTGTTCATTTAGATTCATTTTAGTCTAAGAAAGATGTAAACTTATTTTAAAATTTTTATTGTTTTTCTGAAGGTGGTTTTTATTTATTTTTTTAAATTCTTTATTATTAAATTTTTAGTGATATTATAGTTTGTTTTTATTTTAAATATGTGCAGGCCTTCTAAGCATGCTGCTCAAATGAGACAGCACCTTTTAGATTAAGTGGCGACCTGTTAGATAATAAACAGGGAAACAAAATACAACCAATATTTTGAAGGTGAGTTGTGAGCAGCTCATAGACTCATAATGAGAGCTTACAAAAATTTTATCCAACTTAATGAAAGGTCAGAAAAAAAAAAAATCATCCTCACTGACTTGGCTTAATACACAATAATTTATTAACTTGTCCATTGAAAATAAGATAGGATAGGGAAAATAAACAGTTACCCGTCACTTACCACAGATGAAGGCAGGAGGGCGAAACACGTAAAAACACAAAAACAAAAGAATTACACAATATTTCGACTTTTCAGTCTTACTCGTGTAGGAGGCGAGACATATGGCAGGGGGAAAGATGTGGTCACATCCGAGCCCGCCACATGAATCATGTGGCGGGCTCGGATGTGACCACATCTTTCCCCCTGCCATATGTCTCGCCTCCTACACGAGTAAGACTGAAAAGTCGAAATATTGTGTAATTCTTTTGTTTTTGTGTTTTTACGTGTTTCGCCCTCCTGCCTTCATCTGTGGTAAGTGACGGGTAACTGTTTATTTTCCCTATCCTATCTTATTTTCAGTGCCTCGCGGCAGTTTCTTTGTTTCCTTTATCCAATTAACTTGTCCATTCTAAGAGAAAACTACCACAGAAACGATGAGGTTGCATTATCTATCCAACTACTAGCCCCCCCCCCCCCCCCCACACACACACACACACACTCACACTGGTTCACATTCCATAACCAACCAAAAATGCCAGTTGGGCAGGGGGCCAGGCAGCAAAGGCACAGTGCGAAACGTGAAGGGATAGTTTGATCTGATATTAACAAAATACAGTCAAATTGAGACCTAATTTCAAGCCGACTAAATACACTGGTGTGACAAAAGTAACCTTCACTTCCAATATGAATGAAGTCTAAACCCCTTGAAAAAATGCACATGAAGAAGGAAGGAGTACAGTGTCAAATAACGTTGACTGGTGAGTTTACCAAATTCAGTGATTTGAAAGTTAGTATACCCATGCAACAGATCGGACTACCAAAACATTCATGTTTACCAATGTTTCTGGGAGTATTATGTGTTGCCACCTTTTGCCAGATGAGGATATGTCCAGAATCACTACTCGGACTGAACCTGCTCTCATCTGAGAAGAGCACACAACCCCACTCGTTGTCAGTTCAGTCCTGATGCTCATGGCACTGTCAGCAGCAGTGCCGCCAATGTGAGAGTGTCAAGAGAACATAATGTACCTGTGTAGCAAAGAGACCATACCCATGCTGTCTGTGGATCATGAGATGGTGTCTATTACTCTTACTTTACCTGCCTCTAGCAAAAAGTTTCCTAACATAATCTCTTAAATATCTTTGGCTCCAAATTATTGGTGACTTTTACTACAGGTCTTTGAATGGTTTTGGCCGTTAATAACGTCTTTTAACACTTGTATGTAGCTTGGGGGTTACTTTAATTTATGCTGTAAATAACGGCCACTTCTAGTACAAGGTTAGGTTGCTACTTTTAATCAATGATAAATGCACTAATTAAAACCCACTATAGTTGGCTGTAATATCAAACTACATAATCAATCAAACACTTGTTACAACTCATTTTATAATACATCTGCTATTCATGTATTTCAGTACTAGTCACATTATACACTTAAAAACAACAACTCGTGCTGCAGCATGCAACATATATCGCATGCTCCATGTATGCAGTCAGTGATATACCACCTAGCTCAAACACAGCGTGACTTAAACTCCTCTCTCTGTCCACACTAGCAGGCAAAAGACCCTATTATTACTTCCTACAACTCTAACTAAAGATACCCAATGACATGAAAATTATTGTCTGTGGAATTCGAGAGCAGTAATACATCATACATATTATTACATTTTCATTGACATAAATAAATTGATCATACAAACAATAGATTTACTACAATAATAATTACAAAACTGTTAATTTATTAATTGGTGTGGTAGCATATGTCACTTGTGCCCCCACTTTAATGAGTGCTCAGCAAAAAAAAAAATCATTTCGCCGAGAAGCCACTGACCTATACCTACTACTTTTCCTTGAATTCACTGTTCAAGCCATTTTTGTTAGGTTCACTTTACAATGTCTTTCCATTTTCAACATTACATTAATAAATTTTTATTGTCTATATCAATTCAGTATTTGGCATATTTTTTTTTTTTAGTTTTTAGTTCAATAACATCAGCACTGTATAGCGTCCAATTCTATTGTTGTCTGTCACACTAAAACGTAAACCCAGCTCAAATTAAACTTGCTCGAATTTCAGTCTTAAAAATTACATTTAGCATGATTCTAGTTTTTCATCACAACATGATATCAATAATTACAACACATAGTATTATGAACCACTGGATTTCAAATTGCCTTTTTTATTGAATCTATTTTGTTTTAAGATCGTGACAGTGTTACTTTGTTAAATATTTAACCTTTCACCTTTTTAGTCCTTTGTTCTATACAATTTCAAATCAACCACATTTCTCAAGCCTAACTTTTTATTAAATTTGGGATAAACAAGCAGATAAGCGCTCGTGTTTGGCTTAGCAATAATTCTAAAAGGCCTCTGATAAATTTTAAAGATTTTTTTGATTTCTGAGTTTATTTCACAACAATTCTGTTTAGTTTTCACCAAAACCATATATCCCAAATCACACTTGTTTTTATCCCTTTGTCGTATCTTTTTTTTTTCCTTTTGTTAACATTTTTTTTATTATTATTTATTTATTTTCATTATGTTAATTGCCCAGATATCTCTGATCAATCTTCAAAATTATATCTCTTTCCTTTCCAAATTATACTTGACAAGAAGGTTTGTTTCATTGCTGATATTGCATACATTATACTGGTGGCGGCTTCATTGTTGATAATGCTTATGTTGCCTGTACTGGCAATATTGATTCCTTCACGTTGACCTCGTGTCTCCTTAGCAAAAATAAAAATCATTTTTACATTCTTCATTTTTCCTTATTCAGTATTGCTTTTTAGTTTCAAAAATTCATAGGATTAAGACACAGATTCTACATATGTTCCATCTGACCATGTTTCATCTTAATTACTATAATCATGCCCCCTATGGTTTCAATCAATCTTCTATCATCACTTTTGTGCACATTTTCCTTTTAAGTTACACATATTATCCTTTATTCTTCATAATCCTTGTTGCTTCATTTCATAGATTATTTACTTAAAGATTACAGATCGAAATAACAGGGGTGCAACATGGCTCAGCAATGCAGTAAAACAAAATTTCATGGACACACAGAACAGAAACCAATTCACTTACAACCACAAATTTCTCATAGCTGCTATAATACACATATAAAATACATCCAATAAAAAAATAATCTCTACTCGCCACAGGCCTGGAAATAAGCAACACATGTACACAATGCTTAAAATACTTAATTCTTTAACTTAACTGATTTGATTATGTAATTGCCCCCTCCTTTCTTTAAACTCTTTACTATTCTCTGCTTCTCTACGAAATTCCACAGACTCTAATATATGCTAAACATGCTACTACAATTCACAATATAACATGCCTTTTGACTGTTAATTGCTGCCATTAATTTCTCTTTACAATTTCAGGTTACAAATTTTACTTTCTTTTTACTTCTTTGAATTTATTTAAGAATTTAAAACTAATGTTCCTTTACAAATGTTCTTTAGAAAATTTTACTCAGTTCATTGTTTCAATGTTTAACTTCTTTTCTATACATCATTTGCTGACTGTCAAAATGTAACTACTTCTCTTATTTTTCACTGTGAACGCTGATTACTGCAACCCCAACAATTATAATTGGAATTTTTCTACTTGCTGCTTCTGCGTTGACTGTAGGTCTGCTATTTGCCATTGCTGTGACAACTGCCACAATCAGAAGAAATCCAGACATTTAGGGTGGTATGTTAATTGACATAATTGGCATAATTGGCACCTGTTATCCTGGCACATGGTAGACAAATATTATCCCCTTAAGCAGATAGTCGCCTAACATAATCTCCTAATCGACTTTGGCTCCAAATTATTGGTGACTTTTACTATAGGTCTTTGGATGGTTTTGGCCCTTAATACCATCTCTCGACATGTGCATGTAGGTTACTTTAATTTGTGCTGTAAATAATGGCCACTTCTAGTACAAGGTTAGGTTGTTACTTTTAATCAATGATAAATGCACTAATTAAAACCCACTATGATTGAGTTTAATATCAAACTAATCAATTAAACACTTGTTGCAACTTGTTTTAAAATAAAACTGCTATTCTTGTATCTCAGTGCCACTCAAAAACAAACCACCCATGCTGCAGCATGCAACGTATATTGCCCACTCCTTGTACACTGTCTACGATATACCTCCTACGTCTAACACAGCACGACTTAAACTCTTCTCTCTGTCCGCACTAGCAGACCAAAGACCCTATTATTATTTCTTTCAGACTTAACTAAAGATAGCCAATGACATTAAAATTGTCTGTGGAATTTGTGAGCAACAATATATCATACATATTTTTACATTTTCATTAATGTTTACAAATTGATTATAGAAACAGTAGCTTTAATAAAATAATTATTACAAAACTGGTAATTGATTATTGGTGTGGTAGCATATGCCACAAGTACCTCACAGTCTTTTAAATGTGGTTACAACTGCACGCACTTTCTGACGTTGGTCCCTTTTCTTGCCTTTTGTGTTATGGTGTGCTCATGATTGACCACCACCCCTCCTTGGGCAGCAGTGCCTGTGACTCGGATCACACAGATGCACATGAAACAATGCTGTAAGCAATAGCAAACTCATGGGTTACACCCGTCTCAATTCATCTTTCTTTCAGTTTTGCAATCATTCTTTTCCAAGTGAAGTAATCCAAATATTTTCACCAAGCTACGAGTATGTTGCAATGGAGAACATCACCATAGTGCAACGGAACATATCGGTTATTGACACATAATGTGTTGTCCCGTTCCTTCAACCACCTTATGTTGTGGGACCAGACACTTTTGGATCTATAGTTGTGCTGACCTCATGCAATGTAACTTCCAGTTTTCTGTGCACGTGTTGGAGACTTCTAGCAATATTCCTCCACACTTTCATTCCTTTCCACTGAGTAGTTAGTATGTTATGTTACTATATCTATTTCACCCTTAAATTTTGCACACCAATGTATTAGTATGAAACCACTAGAACAAGGATACCACAGTTCTGAGATTTTGCAATCTTAGAATCAAGGACTGATTTTTCTGATATTTCAGTTTTAAAATTTAGTGTCTATGTATAAATCATTGGATTTAAATAAAATGTATATAGGATTATTTTGAAAGTATACCCTATCCAAAAAAAAAAAGGAGTTAGTTAAAATTGGTTCACAATTAACATAAATTAAAAATAAATACAAACAAATTCATAACCTCCTTTTTTGAAGTTGGTTATGGAGTGCATTGATTTTGTAATGTGATATTATAAAATCTGGTAATTTGTCTTTTTTTTCTAAAAAAAAGAAAAGAAAAAGGCGGTGTGAAAGTCTTGTTAGTTGCAAATTGGTTTTTAAAATTGTGCAGTGTGTGTGTTTTTATTTTATTTATTGTAGCTCAAGATTTTGTGGTAGTGGGGTGCATATTGTTGACTTATATTTGCACATCTGTATCTTTTTATAAGATTATGTTTTAAAAAAAAAACACTGTAGTTTTTTGTTTATGGATGTATGTATTGTTTTCAGTACCTAAAAGTGGAAAATATCAAGATTTCATTAAATGGAAGCTACATCATTCACTGGAATTAAAAATCTGCCTTACGTCACTGGATCAGATTTTTATACGTATAATGGATTGGTGAAAATTTCTGTTGCTACTGAATTGTCGATGGTATGGAAATAGACATAATTTCTAGCAAGTATTATGTAATTTGTTGGGATTTGAATTTGATTCAGTGAACATTGCGTGTACTATCTCAGTTTCTCTTTGTGGCTACATGGGAATTTTTAATCTGCTGATTACTTTCAGTGTTTTCATATTTGATAATATCGTGGGTTTGGTGAATAAATGTTGTAAATTATGTAGACTCCCATACATAAATTAGTTTATGATTATTATCATGTTACTACAGTCTTCTCTACAACTTGCAGAGAAGGGAAGTGGTGCATTTTCAAAAATAAGTTAAAATTTTGTTCTGTTGCTCTAATGAATTTTTAATATATTTTGTTTAATTCAGATTTCATTTTTACTGCGAGAGTATACAATCCATTTGAACTAGGGTAAAAGTTTCAAATGAAGAATAAATAGTTTCTGAACAGGAGTTTTATCTGTCTGAAATATATGTGTGTTGAAAATTTAGAAAGGAGATAAACTATCTCTTATTAATCTGGTTGATAATGTGGCATAAACTTTATTAATCATTATTTTTATTTTAGAATAAAGAAATAAGGAAGAAATGGAAAGTAAACCCATCGCTCACCACAGACGAAGGGAGAGAGCCACACTGGCCTCCTTTTTTACCTGTGGTGAGTTATTGTTTTACTTTCCCTAGCCTTTCTATTTTCTTTTCCTAAGAGAATTTTCATTTTTTAATATGGATGTACATAAACATCTGAATAGTATAATCACCACAGCTAACCACTGCTGAAGGCAGGACAGTGTCAAATCATGGACACACACACACACACACACACACACACACACACACACACATTAAGCATTGAATATTTCTGGTCATCTTCCACCTTGCAGCAGTATTTATTTGGCTACACAAATGTTTAATTGATACTGCCTGTTATTCCCAACAATATACATGTATATATATAAAAATTAACAGACTGCTCGTTTATTTTATAAGCCTTTTATTGACTGACAGATACCAAAGACCCTAAATAGCATAAGATTTTTATTTAAAACCTGTGCTCTCTGGCATAATAGTTTAAATGTAAAACTAATATTTAAGTAAATGTTCCTAATTTTTTAAAGAAATTGCATTTATTTTACAACAGAACTAACATTCTTCTTGAAACGGTTATAATTATTTGTAACTAAATAAAATTGTAAAAGTGTGTAAATAGCAGTCACTTAAAATGTATTATTTTGTTCTACTGTACATAGATTTTTCATTCATATTAAAGTTTTTCTGGTATTTTAGTAACAATTTGTATGTATAAAATATTAACAATGCTGTAACAAACAAATTACTATAATTGTTCCCTTCAGTTTCCTGATTCAGCTGAAGATAAAAGAAGGGAAAGTAATGGTATAATTTGTCTGTTTGCTAACTACTTGTTTTGGTTTGCATTTTTATAGCAATACTAAAAACTTTTCTTAGCTTGAGGTGTCTTATGTTTGAAAGGAATCAGTTTGGCTGTACATTTTTGCACTAATTGTTTTCTATTGTTTTATTCCATAAATTGTTGCCAACATGATTATTGGAAATAGTGTATATTAGTGATCTCATGGTGTGCTGGAAATTGAGAAAATGCCAGTCAATGATGGACAGTTCCTTTCTGCAGAGTGCTCAGTCTTTACGCACAACTATTGCTCATGTAACAGAAGTGTTATATATAGTATTTTGTGTTTTTAATAAATAACTATTTCAATTTAGTAGTAAATCACAATTTATAGCCTATATTGTTAAATTTCAACTATTCTATCATTATAAATATACCTGTATTAATATTTGATGATATGTTCAATTTTGAGTGGTTATTTCTGCTTGCTGGGATGAAAAAAAATACAAAATTTCTGGCTATCTTCAAATTGGTCAGTTTGTTTTAATAGTTTATTTCCTATATTTTATAGCAAACAATTTTTATTGCTGCATTTTAGTGTATTGAAATGTTCTTTTGATTTAAAATGTGAAATAAAAAACTTTATGTGATTTTAAATAATCTTTTTCATGAATCAAAAACCTTTTTAATTTTTCAAAACACAGATGCATAAAATATTATAATAACTTCATGTAATTGTTTGTGAAACTTAGGTTAATCAGCCATAGTATATCAAGATGTAGAGCTATGTATAACAGGCACTATACCAGATATAGTTATAAGAGGATTTTATTCACTTACAAACCAAATTGTAGGATGGAAACAATTTTTGATTCATTTCTTCATTAATATATATCATTACACTAGTATGTTGAACACATGGAGTGATTCATCCATTAGGCTGATGTGTATTCTGCGCATAGTAGTATTTTTACTTATTTATTTCACAAATCTGAAGACTGCTAAAGTAATAGATCGTAAGGACGGATAGAGAAAGTAAACCGGTCACCCACCACATATGAAGGCAGGAGGGTCGCAACAAACATAAAACACAAATACACTTTACTAAATTTTTATATGAACCTCATTATTAGAGGAGGGCATTATGGCAAAGGGGTCAGATGTTTGCACAGTGAGACTCGCCACATAACTGAAAAATATGATAGAAGATGTTACAGAAGATTAATGAGACTGGTTTTATTTTAACCACAAATTTTATTGGTTTCACAAATAACAGCTATTCTTTCTAAACTAATTTAGTTGGGCAGCTACACAGCAACATTGTTTGTAAAACTGCTTGGAGACATCTGCTGGAATGCCTTGAGGCTCTTCAGTAGCTCTCTTCTTTATACTATCCAAAGTACTCTTTGTTGTGATTTTTGAGTTGGGGTAATAAAAAGAAATCACAACGACTATAATTTGAAAATAATGGGGACTGGAGATTCATATAAAAGCTTTTTTTCTTTTTCTGTTAACACTGCACTGATAGACACTGCGATTTGATATGGATTTTTGTCTAACTGCTTGCAGTGACTGAACACACATGCCGTCCTTATCCTGAGTATTGCAATGACTTCTCAATAAATCTTTGACTCTCTAGGAACCACAAATTCTTTTTCAATGATTGACTGACATATTTAAAAGTAGGGAATGAGAATTCTTTGGAGTCATGACTCATATCTGTTTACACCTACTTAAGATTTCTGGCTCTCCCCATTAAAGAAAAATAAATAGATATCCCTCAAATTGTCCTCCTACTCAGTTATGAGGTTCTTTGTAACCATCTTTGTGTTGTTTTATCATCCTCATGTCCTGTGTTTGTATAGTAAACCATTGGATGGTAAAGTAGTTTTACTGATCATTCTAAATGTCAATAGATGAACTGATGACTAAAGAGCTTTCATTCTTTCCATAAGAGGAAAGACCTTGCAGTATTTGAATAATTGTGCCCTAGATGAGGAATGTTCTTAATCCCTTTGTTACTTTTCATGACTCAAATCAATTTGCCAACCAGCCTCTAATAACCTCAATGTCAAAAAGGCATAAAGCCATAAGCAAAAAATAAAAATAACCTTTCTACCAGGGTTTTCACAAAATTTCATGGTTCAAAATTGCACAAATTTTTGGCAGACCATTTTCAAAAACCAGCTCTCAAAAATAACTTTAGATGCTCGTAATAAATGTGCAGCAAAATCATCCACTGAGTTTACAGCAGTTGTTGACATTACTATTATTTGGTGGGAAAGTCAGCAAAATTGCTGGTCAGTGTTTACCAACTTTTCTGACACACCTTATATGCTGGGTAAATATGAATATATTCTCCAGTCTTACCTTTTCTTAATAATTAAACTTTTTCCATTAATAAACATCTTTAAAAGCCTACAAGGTTTTTTCTTATATCATTTACAGTGATGCCATACTTGATATATCCAGTTCTTTGGAAACAAATGCTGTACCTTACTTGCACTGACAAATTGATCAGCTAATCCTCTAACTTGTTGAGAAACCTGCCTACCAACAATACTAGTCCAAAGGGTGGAATTTGTGTGATGGACCAGCACCTTAATAAAACTAATAAACTGTTAAAATTTCCACTAAGGATGGCGAGACAGGTCAGATGAAGATAGAAGTGGGAAATAAAATTAGAGTATGAGATCTAAAGATCTGAAAAGTTTAAAGAACATCTTAATTTCAATAGTAGTATTCTAAAATACCAATGTTCAAGATTTATTCTATTCACATTAATGAATGAGAAAGTCACATATACTATTTTAGACACATTCATGCAGCCAATGCATGATAAAATCTGACTTGAGAATGAAAGGTCAAAACAGTCACCACTTCTGCCTCTGAGTCTACATCTGATGCATCAGGTAATGTTAAAATCATTCTTGCAATATATTTAAGTTCTTACATACCCATTAATACCTATATCTTACGTGCTTCAAAAACTGTAATCTTAGTTTTCTTATGTAGATATTATCTGAAATAAAATCCTCACAGTTTCATTCCTGGATAATGTAGTGGACAGAGGAGCTTTCAACAGCATGCTCTGCATGCAAGCTGCAACAACCAGAACTGTATCACTATTCTCAGGCATCAATGTGATCATTTAGCCTTGCATTCATTCCAATTATCTCCTTTATTTAAGATCATGGATTTTCCCTTTTGTTGCTGTTGAACAATTTAGTATTCAGTACATCATTATAATTTCTGTTACAGATAACAATTTTGTTTTTCTATTTCTATTTTTATTTCGTCTTAACATTTATTTTCTTGTGTCTTTACTTATCATCTAGTCACATATAGTCAACAAATTATTATTTAATGATTCTTTCTGCTCAAATCTTTACTACAGTCCCAAATTTTCCTTGCACACTTTCTCCATGCAAGCTCATTACCACTATATATGTATAAAATACGGACCTCGCTTCCAATTGGTACTTGTCCCAAAGAATTTCCTGCCATATAATATTTTAAAAACATTGTAAACATCCAGTTGTATTGATATCATCATTGATTTTCTTTAAAAAATAAATAAATAAACAAAAGGAAAAAAAAAGTGTGCTGTCAAAATGACTTCTCTTGTACACCAGTTGTAAGCACCTTAGAATTTTGGCAAATTCTAGTTTTGCTTATGCGGGACTTAGAAATTTCGAGAAGAGTAGTTTCAACTTTAAGGAATTTCTCTGTAATCTTGCTCACAGTAACAACTTGCTATAAAAATCATTTTAAAGTGTAATTATCATATCGGGAAATGTTTGGTGTAAGAGATATTCCGCTTTGTTCAAGTTTTGAAGCACACGATCGTAAAAGTAGAAATTCTAAGATTTGTAATATCTTTAAATTGCGTAAAGCTACAACCGAACTTTTATCACCAGCTGTAGTCAGCACAATCCCCGATATTTTGGCAGTAAAATTAAATAATTTAGTAAAGTCTAATTAGTGATTTTAATTAAGAGAAAAAATAAGCTTTTTATTAAAAGAGATATTAAATTAAAAATTACATCAGCAGATAGACCTAATTAAGACGATTTCATACATATATGGGTTTCCATAAAAGTTTTAGCATTTGTCCGGTAATTAAGTTTTTAAAAAATAGATTGTCACGGATTGTTGTGCACGCGCGTAAAATTCCAGAACACTTAGGGATTTTCCCCAAATTAGAATGTGTCACTACGCAGAGTCTTAAACAGCTAAAACTAATTACTCTAAATTTCTCACGAGACTTCCGTTGGACTTCTAGTAGATAAGTCCAGATACTGTCAAATTTTGAACATTTTTAATAGTCGGGATCGTCAAATAAATTACACACACTTTGAGCTACGCGGAAGCAAAAAGATGTGATACAGTTGCTGACGTCACTGGTTCTAGTATTTTCTATAAAAAGGACCCCGCCGCCATTATGGTCTGTCTGTTCCTGCCTGTGGTCTGTTCCTGTCTGTTTTGGTCTGTCTTTCGTCGCGCTGGTTGTAACTCGCCATGATGGCTAGTTCAACCATGTTGGATCGTGTCGGGTTATATAGTAATTTTAATGACTGTTGAGAACTCTTAAATTCACTAAAGGGGTTCGGTCGGTTCAAATTTCTCTCCACAACCTGCAACTTTTGGTAAAGAGTGTTCGATTTGCCTGCTCAACTGTAAAATGCATATTTAAAATTGTGACTCTGAAACATAAAACTTTGGATTTTCGAGAAGTGAACTTGTGTGCTTCAGTAGTTTGCTTACTACCTTTTCTCTATTTGTGGGTTAACAAATATTGTGGTTGAGTTATCCTGGCTACATGGTCAAACCAAATCAAAATTATTTTGTAAACTTTGAATCAACATCAAGAGTAAATTGAGGCACTAAGGCTATACTTCAGCCCCGGTAGCAGCCTTGAGTCTTACACCAGTGCTTCCTAAATCAAAACTTTTCATTATGTAATGATTCTTCCCTTTTCATTTCTATTTTCTACAAACAATCCTTGTTTATTATTTAATAATATTAAGAAGATTGTATCTTATGGTGTGACCAGCTTGTGTTTAATTGGAGATAACAATGTTAGTAAAATCAGATGGCAGCATTTCTCTCTTACAGTCTTCCACCAATGTTCAAAAATTTTAATTTCTTTTTCCTAACAGAATTTGACAGTTCTGAATGAATATTAACTTCCTGTTCTGCCTTATTTCAAGATCCTGTGAAGAACTGTCCTTGAAACTAGTTACCTGTGTAATTCTTTTCTTTTTGAAGGTAACTACCGCCCAGGTTGTCACAATCTTATGATTTAACACTTTATTATGTTCTGCTGTCATTCATTTTTTTTTCAGTTATTTTACATGAACAGTTGAAGGTCAATATACCTTCTGTGATTTTTCAGGCTGTGATAGCTTATATTGAAAGAGGCAGGTTGAAATTTTGAAAGGTGGCACTCCTGTTCTATCAACACTCATATTTAATTCCTGGGCTGAGAAAGAAGTTGGATGCGTTGGTTTCCTGTCGGTGATTAAAAGAAGAGGGGGGGAGGGAAAACTAAAGCAGAGCAGCCCCATATCTCAAAGCTGTATGTTGGCTTATGGCACAAGATAAGTGTCCAAGAAGATCGTCTTGTTCCGCTGTGTAATTGCTTTGGCATACTGTCCAAAACTGTATTCATTGTTCCAGTCAGCTGAAAAGTCATTGTTCTTGTAAGATGATGGCATCCCTCGGTGGCTGTAACAATCATATAGGGGTATTTAATAGTTCTAGTGTTAGGTGCATTACATTGAGGGAAGATATTGTAAGCACCTCAGAATTAGTTAAATTATAAACTTCGTCGCTACAGGATGGGGGGGACGTGAATCTTACAGAAGCCGATACTGCAGCTTATAGCCTAACACCAGGTGATTTAAAATCTAAAAACTAACTCAACATGTAATGACAGCTTTAAACAGACCTTCAACTCACGTAAAGCATTGTAATCCTCAATAGTTCAGCTTATAGGCACTTAAATTTTGTTTTGAGATAACATCACCATTTTACAACACTTTTTGACACGGTGAAAGGCATTTATAATAATAACCAAATAGGAGAAACTAAATTTTGTAGTAAATAACACATGATCTATAGTTTCAGACTTAAAAATATAAGAAAACACACAGTTACACAAAACGGCAGTTTCAAACAGTAATAACAATATATTTAAGCATTTCTGATATTAGCCAACATTGTAATTAAAACTTGAATTCTTTCTGTGCCTCATACTGAAATTTCAGGCAGTTCTGCACAGTTAATTAAGACTGGGACAAATTTTTTAACAAACTGCGTTTAATTTGAAACAGCTACTGGCTTATATAAATTATCACGGCCAAACCAAATCAAAGGGTACACACCACAAAATCTGTTTTTCAGGAAAGGCAGTTAGAAATTGGCACTATTGAAAATTGTGTAGAATTAGCAAAATGATAAAGGAGCTGGAATGGGATTCATTGCAAGACAGGAGGAGGATGAGGAGGGTCATGGGAGTGTACAGGGTGTATACTGGCGATGAGGCATGGAAAGATATTGCAGTAGTTCGTGGAAGGGAAAAGATGACCATGACCACAAGCTGGCACTCAATTTCAGGCACAAGGATGTGGGAAGATTTTTTTTAAGTAAGGGTGTCAGGGACTGGAATGAGTTACCAAGGGAAATGATGAATAACTTACCGAAAACGTTAAAAGAATTTAAAGTTAAATTTTGTTGAGGGCAAATTTAGGTGGGTGCAAGATAGGAGGAAGTTGGGTGTGTAGGGAAATTGCCACCAGAGCATGTGCTCCATTGCAATTAAATTAATTTATAAATATTTTTCAAAATTACTAAACTGCTCACAACCATCAAACAGATTTTTAACAGCAAGAGCGGTAACAGAACAAAAGAATCAGAATCCAAACTCAAGAAGAAATTTACAGAGACATTAAGAAACTCATAAATAAGAAAACATCAGGAAGGGATGGGATAGTAGCAGAACTGCTGAAGAATGTAGGACCCAAAACATTAAAAGATATTACAGAAATAATACAAGAAATTTGGAGGAATGAAAAGATACCAGCAGCCTGGAAATGTGCACTGATCCACCCACTTTTCAAAAAAGGAACTAGAACTGACATGAACAACTATAGAGGGATTTTGCTACTACTAATTCACACAAGATATTTTCTGCATGTCTACTCAAAAGAACACAACTAGAAGAAAACATTAGTGACCTACAAGCAGGGTTCAGACCTGGAAGATCGTGCACAGAAGAGATAAACAATCTGAAAAGTGTACTGAATGAAATTGATGGCATTTAGAAGCCTACCCACAGTGTGCATGTTCACTGATTTTAAAAAAGCATATGCATCCATAGGTAGGCAATATTTATTTACTATCTTAAAAGAACGGAATTTAGACAAAAAAAAAAACAACCAGAAGATTGATAGAACAGACACTAACCAAAACCATATCCAAAATTAAATTCATGGGCGAAATATCTGAACCATTCGAAATTAGAACAGGAGTAAGACAAGGAGATGGATTGTCACCACTACTCTTCAGTATTGTAGTAGGTAAAGTAATGACAGAATGGGGAAAACAGCTGAAAGCAGAAAAAATGTGGACACCCATAATAATTAGGACAAAAGGACCACACATACCATATCTGGCACTTGCTGACAACTTAGGAATCATCACAGACAAAGAAGTGGCCATCAGGCAAATAGAAATTCTCAAGGAGTGTGCAAAGAAAACAGGAATACAAATTTCACTTTGAAAAACATATTTCATATTGAACATTATAGAAACACAAAAAGTATGGACAAAATATGTTGGAATCAACAGGGTAAAACAGTTTAAATACCTAGGCGAAATCATAGAACCAACAGGACTAGAAGGGAAAGCTCAGGAAGCAAGAGTACAGAAGCTGAAGAAGGTAATGCAGTTGGTACAAAATATTTACAACAAGAAATGTATTTTGGACAGCACCAAGATAAGACATTATAACACAATGATTAAGACAGCAGTCACATATGCAAGACCAATGAACACAAAAAAGAAACAGAACAAATCAAGAAAGATGAATGAAAATTTATCAGAAAAATCCTGTCACCTACAGTGAATGAAGATTGACAATATAGACTTCAAACTAGAAAAACGACAGAAAATTTCAAACATAGAATCAGACATGAAGAAAAAAGACTGAAATTTTATGGATGCCTAAATAGACTAATGAAGCAAAGAATCGTAAGGCAAATTTTAGAACACACACAAGCAGAAAAACAACAATCACATGGATGAAAGTGATGGAGAAAGACCTGAAGACTGCAGGCATTGCTAAGGGAGATGTCACACACCAAGAGATTTTTAAAAAGAAAATGAACTCATGGGAACGTATTACAGAGAAAAAAAGGAAAGATCTTGACACATATGGACTGCCGAAAGAAAGAAAACCATCAGTGAAATAATGAAAAAAATATTGGTCTGACAAGAAGAAAACCCCAAAGAAAAATTGAACACATCCGATCAAAATTGCTTGTCGTTCTCCATTATGGGGACAGATGACAATAATAATAATTATTATTCTGACAGTAATATATCCTTGTATTCACTCAAACTGGTATGGTTACCTTATACTGAATCTAATTTACAAAGCGACCAAATGAACAAATGTGATTAACACGAAGTCTTTCATTGTTATTTTACACTAAAAATAGCACAGCTCTGTCACCAGGGGGGGGGGGTTTCTAGGGGGCTCAAGCCCCCCCCCCCAAAATATCTGGGTCCACCCCTGACATCGTAATTTTGGAGACCTTTTATTTATTTATTTATTTTAGCTCTACAGATTTGAGGTCCAAGGAGGCTATAAAGACTACCCCATGGCCGACTCAAGGGCCCCCCCCAAAACCAAAATCCACTGAAGGCAAGGCCTCTGGACCAAAATTCACTCAAGCCAAGCCCCATCCAAACCAAAGTCCGCTCAAGGCTCCCCCCCCCCCCAAACCAAAATCCTGGATCCGCCCCTGTCTGCCACTATTTGACAGTTAACTTGGAGGCAAATTTTAAGTATAAGAATATTGTCATATAACCTTAATTTTTCTGATATATCATCAAAAATAGTTTAAAGGGCCCTGAGTATAAATAAAATCAATCGCAGAATACTTCTAGAAGCATTTTTACAATCAAAGTCATCGAAATTTATAAATAAGATTTTTCAATTATGGTAAGCGATTTTGTCGCATTTGTTTTCAGAGGTATAAATGAGATAACGATCAAAATCAGGTCTGTCACGTACTATAGCAATTTTGTTAAACAGTTAGGACGAGTTTAAGTTTAAAATTCCCACTTGGAGACAATGCGTCAGAATCAGCCCCCCTTCTTCTTCCTGTTTAAAATAAATATAAAATAAAGATAACAACCTTAATTTTCAAACTACAGTAATAGGTAAAGCTCAAAATGTTCAGCTTAAAAAGATAATATATGCCAAAATACAGTCAATAGCTAAACCAGAAGTACGGTTTTTAGAGAAGAAAACTGATAGATCTGTTCATCAGTTGCACCATTTTGAAAATTTGTGGAATTACGTTCCAGACAGCCTGGAATGTACACTCAGATAAAAGGGAAATTAGCACTGATCAGGAATATCTACTTTGTTTGTCAATTCCAGCAATATTTAGGCATTAAAAGTAAAATTAAAGTTTTAACATCATGGCCGACAAGGACGCCAACCCGCGTTAACAATGCTTTGACAATAGCAGGGGAAAAGTGCCTAAATCCAGACCCCCATTTTCTTTTTTACTGCTAAAAAATATCTGTTATTAAAGCATGAAATGATTACTTCAGAATGTTATCATCATTACCAAAAAAAATTTTTTTAAAAAAGTCCTACGTTTTGGCCATATTGCCTAAATTGGACCCCTAATAAAAATTAACGATATAACACTAAAAAATTAGAAAATGGTATTGAACCACAGAAAACATATTTTAAAGTCAAAATAGCAATCACAGGTTTCAGTTTTTTTTTTAAATTTACAAACATGGTACCATGGAGGAAGGAAATATATGGAGACGACGCAAGAGACCTTCACCACTCATTGAAGTGAAGCAGGGTGGAGGAGGAGTGGGGGGGGGGGGGGCATGGCCGCTTCCATACAGACACGGGGAATATGTACAAAAACCTCAAGGGGACTCTAGGATAAACGTGACACCGCAATCTGGTGATGGATTATTATGTAACTCGATGAGACAAATAAAAAATGAAGAATAAATTTTTTTGATATCCTGCTCAGTTTTCGAGATATTCTGTCTCAAACGTGAATCGTTTTTGGTTTAAATTCAGAATAAAAAATTGCTCAAAGTCAAATTTGATGACGGATTCTTATTTAAAAAGACGAGACAAATAAAAAATAAAGAATAAAAATTTTCGATATCTCGCCTAGTTCTCGAGATATACTGTATCAAAAGTGAGGTGTCTTAAGTTGAAATGCGGAAGAAAAATATCGCAAAAGTCAAATTTAATGATCGATTCTTATGTAACACGATGAGACAAATCGAAAATAAACAATAAAATTGTTCGATATCTTGCTTAGTTTTCGGGATATTCTGGGATTGGTTGATATGCGGCCTGGACTAAAAATTAATTCTGCCAAAGCCACAATGAATTACATGGCAGACATGCAGAATGGATATTTCAATTTTTTACTACCACTTGTGGTTATATTGAAATGCGGCCGAGACCAGAATAAAAATGGTTATGTTGTTACCATACATGGTAAGCTTAATTGAGAATAGCTGGAAGTGGAAGTAGTTTCCATCGCGATACACGTTTTGTCACTAACTTGGTTCTCATGAAATTACTAACAGTAATAGATAAATTCTTTGTCCCTCATGGAACAACAAACCGATTCTGGTACAGACTGCATTTTGACCTAACCACAGTCTCCATTAAATTACCGCTATAGAATCAAACTATGTAGACATACCCACACACGCGTATTTGAATCGCAAACTGTATTTGCAGTAACAACATCGTTTGCTTCATCAAGATTTCTAGATTGCATAGCATAATTTAACACATTTAATTTCATCATACACTGTCGGCATAAACTGCAACGTGACGAAAGAAAGCGCAATGCTAAATTCACTGAATCGCGATGTAAAACACACCCCTTTAAATCTCATTTTCAACACTCGTTAAAAAGTAATTCTAGTCTATTATGTGTAAAATCGCAAGGTATGCTGATTTTCTACATTACACCAACAAAAATTTGAGAATAAAGTCATCCCATTGAGAGCTATGACTTAATATTTATAGACAGGCAGCGAAGTTTGCTACTTCTACCGCCCACTTCAACAACGATAATTAGAATTCAACTTATGTGCACTCGCAAATTGAGTTTAGCGAGCCACCAGATTGTCGCTACAGTCTGCAGCGCTATCGTGACTATCACCGTTATTGGTACTTTTTGATGAAATGATATTCCAGGTTCTTTCCTGTCTGGCCTATTTGTGCAACCTACGCAACACAAGATGACATTATAAAACACTTGTACACATTACAAAAGGAAATAATCACTGCATCTAACACAATGCGAACATCGCAATTGTTTGGAAGCGCAATATCGCCGCTGCCGCCACTGCGCATGCGCGAGAGTTTAGAGCCTGCTTCACCGATTTAACGTCACTTCTCCTCCATATATTTCCTTCCTCCATGCATGGTACATATATAGGGTTTATGAAGAGACAAAAAATACATATAAGAATTAAATCTTTTTGCGACAAAAATCACAGATGTACACATCTTTTTCAGGCCCAACAGAATCTAAACATATGCCGTAAAATGGAGTAACTTTGGGAGACCTTTTCCAGTTTTTTTTTTACACCTGACATTCATATTTACAAAGGTAATTCGCTGAGATTACGTTCTTATATGAAACTGACCTTCCACTTTACAAATAGGGGCATGGTTTTACTCTATACTCAATGACTTTATCGTAATTAGCCTTTGTTTTTGTCCCAATTTCACCCCATAAAGTGGGGAACTTTGGGACAGTACTATTTTTCGCCTAAAGTAATTAGGAAAAATTAATTTGTTCTAATTTTACACATCAGTTGTTTATTATGACCGTCTGAGACAAATATGAAACACAAGAGACAATTTGTCACAGGTTTTTCTGTTTTTAATAAACTTAGAACATACATACAAAATCTACATGAACAAATAAACTTAGGCTAATATTAATTACTTTAATGTTATAAAATATAATAGTTAGTCTAAACTAGTATCTATTCACTATAAACATTGAGCTCATTTACATTGTAAGTGCCCCTACACCCAAGTTCTTTCGGTGTGTTTATTAGTTGCACTACTTCATCCTTCAAGCAATAAATTTCGTCGAGTTTTGCTGGGCACTTCCAGTGCACTCCAGATTTTTGCATATAACTTATGAGTATTTCGTCATTGTTTTTTATCTTAGTGATTTCTCCTGGATTAAGTTCACACTCATAATTTACCAGAGCATGCTGGCCCATTCAAAAATTATGGAGTCTACTTTCAGGTTGTGGACCTGACACAGAGATCGGGCTCATCTTCGTCGTCCCTCAGTTCATGATTTAAGTTCATGATGCTGTCATCAGTGTTTTGAAATGGTAATTCACTGCTACCATCATCACTGCTGCTGCTGCTCTCGCTTCTCACTCTTTTATGCCCTTTTGCTGTCGGCTGTGCTCGCGCTGGCTGGGGTTCAGAAAATGCAATAGCTTCTAGTTCTTCTGATTAAGTACTCTTCCCCGGGGGCACATTAAGCTTCTTCCTTCTCTTAATTTGATGGTGACCATTGGCTGCTTCTTCCCTTTTCTTTTTAATTTGATCCAGGAAACAATCTCCAATGACAGAAGAAATGGACGAATCCATACCCTGCGAAGGCAACCTTTTCAGGATCTGCTGTCTGTTGGCTGGATAAATTCCTGACTTGCGGAAAACAAAAATCAAATTGTTTGAACTATTGTGGAATCTAGTGTCCCAAAGTTTTTTTCAGCAGTGTGAGAAATTGTTCCTTGGGCAGAGATGAACACCGACTTCCATCAGCTGTATCCTTCCACTCACTCCCTACTTTTTGCCAAGCAACTTTCATTGGGCGAAAGTATGCCAAGTCTAATGGCTGCAGGAGATGTGTAGCATTCGGTGGAAGTGCTATGGACTATATTGTTTTCTTCGCAGAGACGCAGCACCTCAATGTTAATGTGGGAGCTAACATTACCACCAATAAGAGCCTTTGGATCTTCCTGACGCTTCAGGATGGGCAACATTAAAGTTTTAAACTGTTGTAATATGATATTGAAATAAAATTGTCTTAGGCTTAGCATCTATGCTGTCGAAGGGTATTGTATATTCTCTGTGGTGAATAAAACAGAAGATGCTTGTTGCATTCTTGCTTAACCGTTAAACGGACGTGTTTTAATAGGTTATAAGCCCAGATCTGTGATCCAGAGACATTTTCTTCGCTATTCCAGTAAACAGAATACGGAAATGTTGTAATCTTATAAATAATTAGTTACGCGTTTGAAGATGGCTTCGAATTTTGTAGTTAACGTGCCTAAGCTTAAAGGCAGAGACAACTACGATGTATACCCTTTGCAGCATGGAATATGTTGGTGGCATGTCCGGCTTAAGAAAAGGAAGAAGGAATTACTAGCACTGCAGCCGCAGATGATGCAAAGGTGTAAGCGAAGCTGATTATTACAATTGATCCAGCGTTGTATGTGCATATAAAGCAAGCTAAAACAACGAAGGAGCTATGGGCACAGCATAAAACAATGTTTGACGATTCCGGGTTTACACGAAGAATAACTTAACTTCGTCATCTTATATCAATCAGGTTTGATAATTGTGATTCAATGACGTCGTATGTGACAGATATTATTGAGGCAAAGATTAAGTGGAACTGGATTTGGTATAAACGACGAATGTATTGGCTCGTTGTTACTGGCAGGTTTACCAGAACGATTTTCACCTATGATCATGGCGAATGAACATTCCAGCATTCCTATTACGGCGGATGTTATCAAGACAAAATTGATCGATATGGAAATGTTAGATTCGAATGAATCAGTGACAAAAACCGCTTTCGCTTCCAAAGGTTGGCTGAACCATAGAAGTAAGACTGCCAACAGATAGAACAAAAGCGGAAACTATGTCGCGGAAAAGTCAAATGTCAAATCTGAGTTAAATCCATCACTTGTTACAGGCGTAAACGGAGTGGGCATTACAGGAATCAATGTCTATTACTGGTAAAATCAGATGAACCTAAGCAATCCTATGTGTTTAGTGTTGTTTTTCTATCTGGAAAGTTTGGTAAACAAGATTGGTATATTGATTTCGGCGCAAGTTCTCATATTAGGACTGTTGATAATATATCGAAATATCGATATTATTTTTTTGAGAATATCGATATTTATGAGTGATATTTTTAGGACGATATATCGATACTTCGATACTGAAATTTTGATATCGGCGTCGATATTTTAAAAAACAAGTTATCATTTTTCGTTTGCTCTGAATGACACTATGTCCCTCAAGTTTCTGTTACGCATAGAGATCAGCAAGCTTAAGTGAATCCTATTGCGATTCTATAATTAATTTGGAGGTAATAGGTACCAAGTCTACTCAGATGATGACAATAGTGTAGGCAAGGCATCGCTCGCCCAGCACTAATCGAACGCGAGCCCATTATTTGAATTGAGCGTGCACATTGTCCAGGGAACTGCAACTTGAAATTAGTGTGTTAGCAGGAAAGGTGGGAGGTGTAAACAACAAATAGTTGCTAATTAGAGAGCAAGAAAAGTAAGACAACTCAGAATAAGCTATCAACATACAAAACTAAATGAAATACTACAAAAAAAATCTTGTGAAACTTGGCCAGAATGCATGCTGTGATAACTAAACTTCTACCTAAATAAATGCCTCAACTGTATTGCTTATCAATATTAAAAATACACAAAATAATATTTGCCTCGAACCTCTTTCGAGTTTTATAAATTTTATTGATTTTTTATGAAAATTATGACACGCATTATGGTCAATTTTTTTAAAAAAAATCAACAATCATCACCACCAAGTGAAAACCTGATTAAGAACAATATCACACATCTATTTACCAGTGGACAGCCCTATTTTTACAAGATTTGATTTTATTAAATTGCATTTATGAAAGTGTCGATATATCGATACCTTTTCCGATATATCGACAGCTGATATTGATCCTTTTTAAAATATCGATATTTTTAGAAATATCAACAGCCCTATCTCATATGACGCCGAATGAACATTGGATAAAAAATGCATTGTATTCGTCAAGTGAACCAGAAATTATTATCGCTGACAAAACCAAAGTACCTGTGCTGTGTACCGGCGATGTAGAAATAACTACAGATTGTGGTTATGATATTACTGTGAAAAATGCATTATGCGTGCCAAGTCTGACGACTAACCTCTTATCAGTGAGTGAACTCATAAAGAACGTTAATAAAGTTCATTTCGATTCACAGAATTGTTTCATACATAATATGAACGGTGAATTGGTGGCTATAGGAAAACTTATTTATGGTGTTTACAAGTTGAAGGTAAAACATAACATGAAAAGTGAGCACAGTTTATTTATCCTATTGGATGCTCCTGTTTTAAATGATGGTTATACGTGGCATATAAATAGCGCAGATAAGAATAAAATGAAGTCTGGCGTGGTTGATGGACTTAGTTATACCGATAACTTTCAAACGGGAAAATCGTGGCAACGAAGACTCAGACTAAATAGCGCAAATATGAATAAAATGAAATCTGCCTTGGTTGATGGAATTAGTTATAATAAATATGAAGAAAGAAGTGTTTCAGTGGAGGAGTCTGGTCAAGAAGGACAATTGACAGTAAAAGACAAACCAGAATTACTGAAATCAGTTTCAGTGGGGGAATCTGCTCAAGAAGAACAGTTGACAGGAACAGAAAAACCAGAATTACTGAAATCAGCTCAATCAGGCTATGCCGAAGTAGAAGGTCAAGATAACTTGGAAGAAAGTACTGCAGCTGAGAGTGTGGAAATTAAGACATTGCCCAAAAGAATAAGGAAACCGCCTCAGAGATATGGTACAACTTTATTAAGTGTGGCCTATAAAGAAGAAGGTAGCTCTGATCCACATGATATCATCAGAGAATTCCAGCAAGAGATGCGGAAGATGAAGGCAGTTATGGTCAGACAGTAGAACCGCATCCGAACCCTGGAGGCAAGGCTGATGGCTTTAACAGCAAGTGCAGTGCAAGTGGGTGATTAAAATAAAAATGTTTGAAAGTGATGATAATTTGTGATACCATGCTAGGTCAGTGGCTAAATGTTTTTGCCAAATATCAGGTGTACATTGTCATGAAACCTTTTCGTTCGTGGTTAGATACTTCACATTGTGGTTTTTATTTGCAATTAGTGCACAATTATGGTGAGGAATTTGGCACTTAGATGTAACCTCAGAGTTTTAAATAGATACCTAAAGGAAGATATTTGCATGTATTTACGTGAGGGTTACAAAGTACATAATTGTGATATCATGATTTGGAATTGAAAAGGTAGAATTACAAGGATTAGTAGATGCTGACTGGGAAACTAACACTATAGACAGACGGTCTTATACAGGTTTCTGTTTTGTAATGTCTGGTTCTGCTATTTCATGGGAAAGTAGAAAACAAATAAACTGTAGCTCTGTCAAGCACTGAAGCAGAATATATGGCTTTGTCAGATACTTCTAGAGAAGCAGTATATTTAAGAAATCTGTTATTTGAAATTAGGGTAATTTGTGTATGATTACTATCTTTAGTGACAGTCAGAGTGCATTGAAGCTTACAAGTAATCAGAAAATGCGCAAGAGGTCAAAACATATTGATGTTCGTTACCATTTTGTCCGCGATGCTGTATTAAATAAATGTATTAAGCTTGAATACATGCAAACTGCTAAAATGCCGGGTGACTTGCTCACTAAAGCTCTCTGTGCCTCCAAACATTACAAACTTATGAACAAAATAGGGTTATTAAGTAATATATTGTAATGATGTGTGAGGCTGTCACTTATTTCAATATAGTGGGGGTGTTATAATAATATATCAAAATAAAATTGTCTTAGGCTTAGCATCTATACTGTCCATGGGTATTGTATATTCTCTGTGGTGAATAAAACAGAAGATGCTTGTTGCATTCTTGCTTAACCGTTAAACGGACGTGTTTTAATATAAACCAATCCTCGAAAGTGTACCCATCAAACCAACCTGATCTGGTTCAGTTATAACGAGTGCCAGACGGTCCATTTTCAGTCCAGGTTGTCCAAATCTTCTCTGGCTTATAGTTTACATATGGAGGCGCCACATTCCCTGCTGCCTTTCCACACACCATGATCGATGTGCACGCCTTTGATGAATTCTGAATCTTCTTAGGATACTCGGTTCCACTCTTAGTAATAATTTTTCTGGCACCAGGGTCATCAACAAGGTTTTGGTATGAGGAATTCCACTGAGTTACCGTTCCAAATTATCAACAACAAAACATGTTCACCACCTCTTCTTCCGTTGCTGCTATATATTGAGAAATAGTTTTTACAATTCTCTGTGTTAACACATCTTTGTGTCGATTCATAAATCCCATAACCCAATCCTGTCGTGCCCAGTTGTTATTAAAACGCTCCTCATTCTTTCCGTGGCGATCCAGGTAGCACTTTACAACCCATTAAAGGTCAACCGTACTCTCAGAAAATCCGTAATTTAATGTGGCAACAATGTGACCCATAAATTGCATCTCCTCTTAGTTCGTAAAAACAGTAGCCCGACGCACAGGGTTTGAATGATTTTCCTCGATTTTCAGGTGCAGTATGTTGTTTGGAATGCCATATTCTGACGCTGTTTGGTGAATAGACAATGTTTTGTTTTTTATTGCCTGCAGCGTCTCATTAAAACTTTCCTCAGTATTATTTTTGTACGGTCGCATTCCAAGGACACGTTTGGGATTTATTAGCATGGTTGCCAGCTTTGATTCTGACGGAAAAACAACAACAGAAAATATACTGACCAGCACTTTGGTTGCATTACGGGGTAACTTTGCTACAGACCACACTGAATGCGTAGCTTTGAGGTTATAAAGTAACATGCACGTTCTAAAATAACTGTTATATACAGAAGTGAATATCAAAGAATGTACTTTTTAAAATACATACCTGGCAATGTACGCACAGATTTATCTGAGCAAATAAAAGTTTCTGGAAAAACACAGAATCTTTAAAATGTCGCTTTCAAAACGCACGCATTCTGTTGAGATGACAATGAAGCATAATCTTCTAATTGATCTACAATATGGTTGTTCTGATAGCGTACATTACGCGCCAATTCAAAATGGGAGCTTTGAAATTTCGCACTGTCCCAATGTTTACCCATTTTATGGTAACGCACATCATCCAAATTTCCCATTCTGAAACCTCAAAAAATTTCCTATCGCAGAACACGAGGAGCCGTCATCATCTTTGGAAGGTGACTCTCCAGAGGGAACCTCCAATTCCGACGTTCCAGAGGTCACTCTCTATTAATCCTCAGTGCTTCATTCTTTCACGTTTCTCTTAAAATTAAAGCACCTTTTCACAAGCCCTTCCCAGTGGCCCTATTGCTCACCCATGCCCCCGGCCGCGACTGGAACCTCGCTTTTGCAACCTGAGTACGGGCTTGCTGTTGAGCTTCCTTGAATTCTTTATCTCTTTTAACGTCCATCAATTGGGCTTCATAAGGCGTAAATAAAATGATCGTAAAATGCGAGCATTACATTCCGTATTTGACTTTAAGCATAAAAAAATAAGGGATTCGGTTTGCGCAACTACAGCCTGTATTTTGTCAACCCAATAGATTTTTAACCAAACTTCTTAACAAAACATTTTAGTGACAAACATTAATGTAAAACCTTGTAATATACTTGAATTGCTACTACATGCTTGTCAGAAACAGCTGGTGGTGTTAGGCTGCGAGACTAACTCGATGTGGACTTATTAGTTCAGTTGACTCCCTGGCTTACTGCTGCGCTGGCGTCCCATTTGGTCGGGTTGCTAGACTGGTTCTGCCTGTGATAGATACTATAAAGCTTGCGCCACTGTCGGAGGAGCAGGGAGCTTTTAGTGAAAGAGCATGTTGTCACACCTCTTCTGATTTGGCAATACACTAGAGTCTACAGTTCCAGCAGCTCCCCTAGCGCCGATTAGGCCAATTGAGCGAATAACTCTTACTCACATCTGGTGGCGTGGTGGGCAGAAGGCGGGCTAGGCACGTGGCTGGCAGACCCCGGTCCGCTGCTCAGACGGACATAGTGGCGGCCAATATTCACTCTTGAGACTGACCCCTGCCCGACCTGAGGGTTGTCTATTTATACTTGTCAGCGCGCGTATCGACAGCGTGACCGCTTACCTAGCCTTAGTAGCCAGGCAATGACCTCCATTTTCCATCCATGTTCTAGAAGCTTAACACAAGAGAGCTGGTCACGATTTACTGTCGTCAGAATGACCTAATGTTTCCATCGGTTTCTCGAAGGTTATTACACGCTACTGTTTGTGTGAACGGCCAGCCAATTTGCTGATTCGCTGAGCGAGCGTAACCTACTTGCCATACTGGGCAATGCCCGCCGCTTGCCGTGCGCCTGCCACCACCTGAGGCAATAACTTTATCTATATACAATTATCATTTAAGGGTATCTGTGGGTAGGAAGGCATACCTTCCCATATCCAGGAGAAATTTAAAAAATATAGCAGCATGTAAAAAGTTTGTTCACTCCCAAACCACGTAATGGCGATTTAATGAACAACCAATGAAATGGGTGTCTCGAGCATTCTGCTACAGAGTGGTAGAAGCATAAACTACTATTTACACTTGATCTTGCTAGAGTTCAGGAGAATGTAGAGGTAGGAGTACAGGGGTCCCTTTTAGAGGAAGGGGTCCGGTATAGAGCATTTTCCTATATAATAGTATTCAAATAGTATAAAGGAAAGTCCAGGAAGACTATATAGACGAAATAAAATTACTATTGAAAAGTAGAATTTTTTGTGAATAAGAATACAACCGACCTGAACAAAATGCACACAGCATATTGTGAGGTCCCACTTCACCAGACATTGAGATATAATAATAGTACAATTTTGTAAGTAATAGATGAATGAATCTTTTCTTGCAAGGCCGCACAGTTTAGTAGTGTGTGTGGAAAAGGGGTAAATTTAAGTTTTTCTTATTTGTTTTTGTCTTGTTGAAGTTGGTATACTGTAATCGTACTGTCCGTTTAGCCAAGAAGGTGCGGAGTGTGATATGGAGGGAGTGTGTTGATGAAAAGATTTAATTTAATTTAATTGCAATGGAGCACAGCTCCCTACACACCCATCTTCCCCCTATCCTGCACCTACCTACATTTGCCCTCTACAAATTTTATCTTTAAATTCTTTCAAAGTTTTCGGTAAATTATTCATTTCTCTTGGTAACTCATTCCAATCCCTCACACCCTTACCTAAAAAAGAGAATCTTCCTACACCCTTGTGCCTGAAATCGAGTGCCAGCTTGTGGTCATGGTCATCTTTTCCCTTCCATGCACTAATTTTCATACCTATTGCAATATCTTTCCATGCCTCATCGCCAGTATATGCCCTGTACACTCCCATGACCCTCCTCATTCTCCTCATGTCTTGCAATGAATCCCATTCCAGGTCCTTTATCATATCCGTCACTGATTGCATTCTGCGATAATTTCCAGAAACAAATCTAGCAGCCCTTTTTTGCACCCTCTCCAACTCCTGTATTTGATACGTAAAATGAGGGTCCCATACTACGCTACCATATTCGAGCAATGGTCTGACCAAAGTTTTGTAACCCAATTCCCTGACTTCTCTCGTACATCCCCTCATCACTCTCTCCAACAAGTGCAGAACAGATGGCGCTGAGAATGATGGATGTTTAAAGTGCCAGTACTTTATATTTGATTTCATGGATGTGAGGAAGTGTATTGTTAGAGTTAATTCTAAAGTATCAATAAATAGTAATTGTCAAAAAACAAACTACAGATACTTTGATTCATAGAGAGTTTATACAACTAAATTAGTTAAGCGAGGTGATAGCTTATAAACGTGTGTGGCGATATTTTGGGGATATATATATATATATATATATATATATATATATATCGTCCTCAGCGTGCTATCACTTGCAGGAGAGTTTGCAAAATAGTGACCCTGTAAGTCAGGATTCAGCAGTGTAAATTAACGCACTGTTTAACGGATTGTGGAGTCATTAAGCAGTCGGCGAACATCAGAAGGCGATGGTACCTGTGTGTCAGGTATCTATAGCGGAGAAGACATCGCAGAGGTTGGAAAGTACATGAACAATATATTTTGTGGGGCGAAATTGCTGTTAACCGAAATAACTAGAGCAGAAATAATAACTTTGTAATTTTTGTTCGAAATATTTCTTACGATAAATTTGAAAAGTGACTGAACAATGAATAGTAAGCAGTAAGCAGTTAAATTAAATTAAAAGTAAAGTTGTTTGAAAACAGTATAAGGTAATAAAGTAAGAAATCGAAATTGTGAAAGAAAAAGTTGTTGAAAGTGTCGGCATGAACGTAATGTAAAAATTATTTGTAAGTATTAAAAAACTGTTTAAAGTAATCATTAATACTGTGTCGGCCTATAGATAAGTAAATAAAGATAACTGACATTATTCAAAAGGTGGGATTTAAGCAAATTAATTATCTGAAAAACATTTTGTGTATATGTGCATGCCTGTTATTTTGTAAGTTTTCAGTTCGACCATATTAAGACTGTTACATGTTATTAAATGCTTGTTGCAGTATTGAAATCAAGGAATGGTACAGTAAGTAATGTCTGGATGGGTTTCTGAGCCTATTTCATGTTTTAGTTGCGTTGCGAACTGCGTTGTGTGGTGTTAAAAGGAAATTTTAAGTGTAGCATTGTCGTTTGTTTCGGTAGGACTGTGTTGAGAAGCGCCATAATTTGTGGGAATGGTTTTAGTTAATTAGTAATCATTATGAAAGGACAGTGCGGAAAATTAGTTGAAATGGATGCTGAAATATTTTCCGGTGGGGAAGTAAGTTATAATTCCAATTGCAGTAACGAAAGTTCGGGAATAGTGAGCGCCGATCAACATACACAGACGGAAAAAAAAATCCCAACACCAAGAAAAAATTATTGTAGAGTAATGTAATTTGGACAATGCATTTGTCAAGTTAACATGTTTAATTGATTAAATTTTCAAGATCACAGGTTAATTTAAGCTCAAGAAAATGCATTTCAAATGTGAAATACTGTTAAATTAATAGCCGGTGTAACCTCCAGAATTTTGAATGCAAGCCTGCAAACGTGAATGCATTGTGTCATACAGGTTTCGAATGTCACTTTGTGGTATGGAGTTCCATGCTTGTTGTACTTGTGCTGTCAATACTGGGACGGTCAGTGCTGGCTGTGGATGATGCTGGAGTTGTCGTCCAATGATATCCCATACGTGTTCAATTGGAGACAGATCTGGTGATCTCGCAGGCCAAGGTAACATGTCGACACTCTGTAGAGCACGTTGCGAGACAACAGCGGTATGAGGGCGAGCGTTATCCTGTTGAAAAACTCCCCCTTGAATGCTGTTCATGAATGGCAGCACTACAGGTTGAATTACCAGACTGACGTACAAATTTGCAGTCAGTGTGTTTGGTATAACCACAAGAGTGCTCCTGCTGTCATAGGAAATTGCTCCCCAGACCATGACTCCAGGTGTAGGTCCAGTGTGTCTAGGCCGCAGACAGTTTGGTTGCAGGCGTTCCCCTGGCCTCCTTCTGACCAACACTCGGCCATCACTGGCACCAAGGCAGAACCTGCTTTCATCAGAAAACACAACAGATCTCCACTCCGTCCTCCAATGAGCTCTGGCTTGACACCACTGGAGTCGCAAACGGCGATGGCTTGTAGTCAGTGGAATGCACGCTACAGGGCGCCTGGCTCGGAGCTGTCCTTGAAGTAACCGATTTCTAACAGTTCGTTGTGTCACTGTGGTACCAACTGCAGCTCGAATTTCTGCCGCAGACGCAGTACGATGCGCCACAGCTGTACGCCGAATACGGCGGTCTTCCCTCTCAGTAGTGCCACGTGGCCTCCCGGAACCCGGTCTTCTTGAGGCAGTACCATCCCTTGACCACTGCACCCAACAATCATGCACAGTGGATACATTCCGGCCAAGTCTTTCTGCAATATCGCGAAAAGAAAATCCACCTTCTCGTAGCCCTATTACACGACCTCGTTCAAACTCGGTGAGCTGTTGATAATGGCTTCTTCGTCTTCTTAAAGGCATTCTTGGCTAACATCAACTCACTATGTCAAATCTCAGCGGTAAATAACGTTCACAAACTTTACAGCGCGTATTTAAAGCAAACCTGATTTGCAAGCTCTGAGTAGCGCTACTAGCGCCACACTTATGCGCGAAGCGCGAAATTTGAATCGATGTCATCTTTCAGATGTATAAACACGCCTACCAAATTTCGTTTATCTAACACAAGTCTTTCTTGGTGTTGGGATTTTTTTTTCCGTCTGTGTATGTGGGGAAGTGGAGTTTGCTGCGCGCTGGACCACAGCGTTAACAGCGTCTGTGAAAATATGGGGGGTAGTGGATTCAGTAGATTGGTCAGAGGTTATGTTAGTGTAAATGATGGAAGTGGCGATATCTGTTACATCGAGGTGGAAAATCGCATTGTGACTGTTTCGTCTACATCGGTGCCAGTCAGTTAGAGAAAGAAATGGGGAATGAACAAAATGAAGCTCACGAACAGAAAGGGAGCGAATTTGCAGTGCTATTTGCTTTAATGGAAGAAATTAAGGAATCCAGACGAGCAACAGAAGAAATGGGAAGGAAAATAACAGAGTCAAATGAACAGTAAGCAGAAGAGATGGGAAGGAAAATTACCGAGGAAATGAGAATGATGAGGCAGGATATTCTGTTAAAAATGGACGAACGTATTCAGCAGGTGGAGGATAGAAACAACCAGAATATAGGGGATTTAAGGCGGATATTGAAAGAAGACGTAAAAACAAGTGTGGCAACGAAGTTGCAATGGTCTACGAATACGTTGAAAGGCAGGAAGAGACTAATGGGCACGGTATACCATGCTTAGTGCAACGAAGAGTTGAAGAAGAAGTGAAGAAGAATTATGGGGTGATACAGGAAAAGCAGGAAACCATGAAAGAAGAGAATAAAATTATTTACGAGGATCAGAAGGATTGTGTGAAGAAGATTGAACAGTTGAAGGAGAAGACTGAAACGGCAACAAAAAGATTTCAAGACTAGGAGATAGATTAATGGTCATGGATAAGTATGTCAAAGAAGTGACATGTTAAGTTGTAGAAGTACCTAGCCGGATGGACGTATAGATGAAAGTTGTCAAAGAAGAAATGCGAGAAGAGGTATCCCAGCTGAACCAAAGGGTTGAGGAGGTAGAACGGCCAGGTGTTGCTACTCTGGGAAGTGGCAACATTATCACCAGTCATTTTAAATTACCAGAAGTGAAATTCGAGCCTAAAAAAGGTGTACACATTGTGGAATTTATAAAAATGGATTGCCTCGTGAATAGTCAGATACCGATAAGATAAGGTACTTCAAAAGTATGATGCGAGGAAATGCATTTGCGTGGAGTTTCGAGAATAATGAAGACAGTGAAGATTATAAAGAATTTTTGGGACTATTTCTGAGTAAATATTGGTCACCAAGAAAGCAAAGAAGAGTAAAGAGAGATTTCTGGAGCTGCCGTTACTATAGCAGGCGAGATGGGAGTATGAAGAATTTCTGTGAAGAAGTGGTGAAAGAGGTTCGTTAGCTAGACCAGGCGATAAAGGATGATGAAAGTGTCGTAGTTTTGTTGCAGAAATTGTCCAGACTAGTGCAGGAGAAGTAAATAGTAAATCAGTGGAGTAATGTAGAAGATTTTCTTGAAGCTGTTGAGAGATTGGATCGGTGGAGCAACACTAATGAACATGAGATAAGAGACGAAAGAGGAAACGACTATCGAAACAATAATAGGTCAAATCAGATGCCACCACGGGAGAATTTTACAAGAGTTAGAGGATGTGCTTTTGGATACAACAGAGAAGAACAGTCCAACAGTAACTCCGGTAGAAATTGAAGGAGGGTCTATGAGGACCGACGGCAAAATCACCAATGGGGGCATCACAACAATTCTCAGATGAACAGAAGGGAAGAAGAAAGGCAGCATGATTCAGGAAGAGAGATGGGAAACTCGATGCCGCACCTAGGGCGGTCCGAACAATAGCGGAAATAATAGGAACGGGACCGAAGAAACAGGACCTATCTGAAGGACGTTGACAGTAACAATGGAGTAGAGTCTATACAAGAGAAGACCAATGAAAGATAGATACCGACTATGAGCCGCAATATGCTAATACCTTCTTTTGAAGAATCAACTGTCAGAGGATGCACGAAATTTTACAAAAGAAGAACCACTCACATGGTGGGAATGTCTTAAGTCTTTAGATGAAGAGGAGTCGCAGATCGTTCCGAGGAGTTGTGAATATAGTTGGCAGGAAGTAGAAGTTGGCAGGTTGGCTAAAATTGACGTGGAGAACGACGACAACCAAGAGAAATGTTGTGAAAAGACGGAAAATTATACTGAAGAAGAAAGCGGATGAGCTTAGGCCAAGAGAAATTGAAGAAGAGAGTTTGTCAGGGGATAGCGATGGTACTGATGACAGTGAAGAATTTGAACTTGTGCAGCGATGAAGATAATAGTAACGAAGACGACGATGATTGTGAAAAAGAAGAAGTAAATGGAATACTAAGCGATGATGAAGAAGAAGAGATAAGATTTTTTTTTCTTGTGAGAAAATACTGCGGTATTAATGAAGAAGAAAATATAGTGCCGGGGGGGGGGGGGGCAAATATTCAAGTTTTAGATAACAAGTTCCATGATATGAGCTCAACTGTGAAAGAAGAAGAATCTGAGGTATTAAATTGTCTGTTTGATCACTAGGGAGGAGGAGAGAGAATAAAAGGAAATAATGGTGTTTAATGGAGTACAGATGATAGCCACTGTAACAACAGAAATATATATTTACGAAAATTATATCTAAGCGATGGAAGTAGAATGGAGTTGTTAGAATGATCTCGCGGAGAAGTTGAAAAGGACTTGTTGCAAGAAGAAGTTTCGAACGATAGAATAGAAGTGAAGCATTCAGTATTTGCGGTAAAATTATTTCGGTTGAACCGTGAAGCGTTGGCAGACACTGGCAGCGAGTTGACGGCCATACATTTTATGCTTGGATAGTGAAAGACAATAAAATCACAGAAATGCCGGTCCAAAAAGTACAGGTTATTGGTGCTATTGGGAAATTGAGTAAAAGAGTAAAAATACAGATTTTGCTGGAATTGGAAATAGATGGAGTTGCAATAGAGCACACTTGCTTGGTGGTACCCGAGCTTAGTACCAACTGTATTTTGGGCATGGATTGGCTCAGCAAGTTTAGAGTTATAATTGACTGTCACAAAGGAGAAATAGAAGTGTGGAGAAAGGTCAGAGCCATAAGATTGAGTTTGGTAGCGGATTATTGACACCCAAGAATTTGCGGAGAGATGTAAAAATATGAGCAGTGTACGAAGTGATTACAGAAGCAGGAGATGTAGAAGACATAGAAATGGAAGTAGAGAGAAGAGGTATGGTGGAGATGAACAATATAATAGATATTTATAAGTTGAGTGGAGTAACAGAGAAACAAAACGAAGATTTTAAAAGAATTTTGGGACGATACGAGGATTTGTTTTCTGAGTGTCCTGGGATAGTAAAAGGTTATGAATGCCATTTAAAAATAAAGCCCAATACTCCGTTTTTTTTTGAAACCGTGTCTATACTGTTGGCGAAGCGGAAGGCCGTGGAACAGGAAATCCACAAAATCATTCGCTGCTACATCATCGAGCGGAGCAGTAGCCAATACAATAATCCGTTGATACTAATTGGTAAGAAAGATGTATTAGTGAGATTAGTATTGGATGCCAGAAAATTAAACAAAATAGTAGATACAGAAATTGATCGTCAGAAAAATCTTGAAGAAATGTTACAAAGATTTTATGGTGTGAAGTTTGGACTTGAGCGCCGGATATTGGCAGGTTCCATTAGCTCCGGAATTGAGAAGGTACACCGCATTTCTATTTGGAGGTAAGTGTTACCAATACAAGGTTATTCCGTTTGGATTGACTGTTTCTATCTTCGTGTTTATAAGAGCATTGGATCATGTATTAGGAGACTATTTGTTGAGTAAACTATCCATTTATGTTGATCATATACCGATAAGTACCAGTACTTGGGAAGAACATTGTCAAATTTTAGATGTATTGGACGCTATAAAAAGAGGGGGAATGACATTGAAACTGCAAAAGTGTGAATTTGTGAAGAAAGAAATACATTTTTTAGGACATCAAGTAGATTCAGAGAGAATACGTCCAGATCCCGAGAAAATAAAGCCAATAGCAGAATTTCCAGTGCCGATTAACAAAAAAAAGTTAAAGTTGTTCTTCGGGTTATGCAGGTTTTACCGAAAATTTGTGTCTGATCAGTAATTCAATGATCCTCACTTGAAAGAGTTAATGAAAAAATGCAACTTGGCTATGGATGGAGCAGTGTCAGCAGAGTTAAAGAAGTTGAAGAACTAATTGAAAAGCAGTGAAATGTTGTTTCATCCAAATTTGAGCTTGCCCTTTTGCGTGGGAACTGGCAGTTGTGATTATGATCTAGGAGTTCATTTATTTCAATTAGTGAGTGTAAATGGAAAAGAAGAAACCCGATCAATTGCATTTGCAAGCCGTGTGCTAAATAAATATGAACGATCTTATGGAATCTATATATATAAAGATGAATGTATGTATATTTGTTTGTTTGTTCTTCATACAAATCCACAGTTTTCATCCGATCTCAATGAAACTAAGGAGAAAAATAGTGTCTACATTTGGTTGAAAAATTATGTGTATAAATAATACATGTTGTCTTATAATTTCGAAAAATTACTGAATGGCGATAGACAGACGAGTTGGATATATAGGTCTCTGTACTGTTTTTTCCGTATAGCGGTTAGGTAGCTTACTGGTTAAAGCGTTTGGTTACTAATGTTTGGGTCGTGGTCTCCGGTTCAAATCTCCGTGGAGGCTATGATTTTTTTAAAATATTTAGATTGTAAGAATCACGCCTGGCCCGTCAGTTATTCGGATTGAATGTTAAACTGTAGATATCACAAAGTTAGAGGTGCAATGCGAGGCAAATCGTAGGTAGTCTTGCAATGCTGTAGTGCACACTTTTTATGTTATATTGATCGCAGTCAGTGTGTGTGTGAACTGCAGTAATAATACTATAAATGCGGAAGTAAGTCTCTGTCTTTTGTTACATTTTGGCGACTAAATGCCTATACCTATATTGATGGAATTTAACAAGAAAATCTGTAGGGAGGGCACAGGACATTTTTTTTTGGTATGATTAACAGTTGTCACGAAATTTTGAGAACTCATCGAATGCTGACAGAGAGACGGATGTGTGTGTTAGTCTGTATGTTACGTCGCTTGCTCAAGCTATGCTTCTCGCGCATTATGTTAGTGTATAATTTGTTAATAACTTTCATTTAGAGAAAAAACGCATTATTTAGTATAGATGTCGAATTTCTCTGTCCTATTACTTTTTGTCTGCTTAAATGTTTCTGGCACCAGTTTATTTTTTCTTCTTTTTTGATATGCCTTGCGGGAGTAAACTGGCCTAAGTTGTAGCTCTAGGAGAGCACGAGCAGCGTAAGTTATTAGAACCCAAGAATTGGATGCTCATGCTGAAGAAAGAAGAAAAGTCCAAGCTCAAATAAAGCTGCCCTTAGTTAACAACCCCCCCCCCCCTTCCCATCCACATATACCCTCACATTCGTTTGTGTTTCTGTTTTTAAATATATTGAAAATTGATTCTCATCAAGAGACAGGTTTGATTGTAGACTGATATAGTGATAGCTTTCCGGTCATATTATGCCGACTCGGTGTTGTTTGGGACCAATCCTTCACTACCAACAGCTTTCTATAATCAATTGTGGCAAAGAAATTCTTAATCCACGCGTACGTAGTCGCGGGTATCAGCTAGTATCTGATAAGGAAGCAATGGCTATTGGATGGGGATTCAGAAAGTTCAAATATTACTTGTGGGGGCACAAGACCATTACGGCCCACAAAGCGTTGACCTTCTTGTGCGAATGCAAACTCATGAATAGTTGTTTGACCCGATGGGTATTGTTTCTTCAGCAGTTCGATTTTAAAGTAAGATACATAAAGGGAAGTGACAACCAAGTTTCCAACGCTTTATCACGGTTTCCGTTGGGAACTAGCAACTTGGAGGACAATATTGGACTGGAGAAGCTATTAAGATGTTCTATGTGAAGGGAGTGACACATGAAAAGACTATCAAGGACATTTGCAAAAATCTTAGGAGGAGGCAAAATGAAGACAATTGTTTGATGATAATAAAGCAGAATCTAGGGGATAGAGGAATACTAAATTGCCTAAGTATTATAAGATCCATGAAAGAATTCTATTTACAAGAACGGATGAGTTGTCAGATGATTTGAAAGTATGCTGGCCAACTAAGTATGTGGATGAAATAATAGACTATGTACATTTAAGTTATGGTAACTATGGGGCGGCTAAATGTACCTGAAAATTAAAGGAGATATTGCTATTTGATAATATGAAGAAGAGAGTGGCCCAAAGAAATGAAAGTATCAACTCTAGCAATGAAAGGCTTAATGCAAATCATATTGCCGGAGAATGTGCTAGAGTTGGTGGTAGTAGATTTGTATGGGCCCCTACCAAAATCCAGAGGTGGATATGCCTAGATTTTTGTAATGTTGGATGTATTCTCGAAGTTTGTGCGGTTTTGTGTAATAAAAAAATGCTACAGGCAAGATATTGGTGGACGGGATGGAGAAAGATTATTTTTAGAATGTAGGATTTCCGAAAGTGATATTAGCGGACAACGGTAGCCATTTTAGATTAAGACGCGGGCTCAATTTATGGAGGAAAATGAGGTAAAACAGGATATCGGCATATCATCCTGCAAGTAATCCAGCTGAACGGGTCATGTCAGAAATTGATAGATTAATCCGGATCTATTGTAGTAACAAGCATACGACATGGATAGATTAACTCACCAACTTTGAAGATGTAGTGAATAGTGTGCCAAGTGAAAGTACTGGTTACACCCCATTTTTCCTAATGTACAATAAGGAAGCACCGAGTCTCGTCAAAGAATTAGTCGATTTCCCAGCGAGACAAGATAAGTCCAAAAAGGATATATTTAACAAAGTGAAAGAAAGGATGAAGAAAAAAGCAAAGGAAAGAAGAAAAAGGCTTGACCGAGGGCGAAAGTCTATTGAAATTAGTCTGAATGATTTGGTTTTGGTGAAGACGCTAGAGCGATCAAGTAACACGGAAATAAGAAAGTTCTTTGACATTTATCATGTACCGTTTAGGGTGAACGCAAAGCCGCATAAGAGTGTGTACTGGTTAGTTTACCCTAATTCAGGAAAGAAATTTGGACTACATAATGTAACTGATCTTAAATTATATAAAGTGACAGACAATAAGGTAAAATAATGAGTGACCTTGTGTAAACAAGTGAACAATAAATTTATAGACTAACAGAGACAGTGAACTATTTCTGGTACAGGTAAAAAAGACAAATGTCTGGAGAAATTGTTGGACTTTACAACAAATAACCAAATTTTTAAGTAAAAAATGTGCTAATTTGTTATAAAGTAGTGGGATATGTGAGGTCCCACTTCACCAGACATTGAGAAATAATAATAATAATATAATTTTGTAAGAAATATACGAATGTATCTTTTCTGGCAAGGCCACACAGTATAGTAGTTTGTGTAGAAAAAGGGTAAATTTAAGTTTTTCTTATTTGTTTTTGTCTTGTTGAAGTTGGTATACTGTATTCGTACTGTCCATTTAGCCAAGAAGGCGCGGAGTGTGATATGGAAGGAATGTGTTGATGAAAAGATGGCGCTGAGAATGATGGATGTTTAAAGTGCCAGTACTTTATATTTGATTTCATGGATGTGAGGAAGTGTATTGTTAGAGTTAATTCTAAAGTGTCAATAAATAGTAATTGTCATAAAACAAGCTACAGATACTCTGATTTATAGACAGTTATACAATTAAATTAGTTAAGCGAGGTGATAGCTTATTAACATGTGTGACGATATTTTGGGGCCATATATATATATCGTCCTCAGCGTGCTATCATTTGCAGGAGAGTTTGCAAAAAGAACCTCGCAATATCAACATCTATGTGGAATGTGTAGCTGTGCGAATAAAATGTTTACATTGGAATTGTATAGCAAAACAAAATTATTTCGGTAACAGAAAAAATATCCAAAAACCTACTTCTTCTTTTCTTCGATATCGGCCATCTAATGACCACGAAAAGTAATCCTGTGCATTCATTTCAATCCTTCTTTTCCTGACTTCCAATAGTTCCTCATCCTTTCACTTTGCTGTTTCCTACTTTCTTCTGTCCATATGTTACTACATTTCCTCTTTTCCTCCTCCTGGAAACACTTAAAATTTTGGATCAGCCTCCTAGAAGTTGCTCTATCTTGTATTAAATCTTCTGTTATTCCGATCTCAGTCATATCTTTCTTTACTCCTTGAATGGTTGCCCTTCTTACTCTTGTAAATATGGTTGAAAATTCTTTTTGTGAGTCTGTTGTCATCCATTCTCATCATGTGACCAAAAAACTGATTCTCCTCTTTCTGATCGTGTCTGACATCTCTTTCAATTGCTTCTACTTTGCATAGATCTTTATTCCTCCGGTGTCTAAATTCACCATTTTCAACGTTTAATGTTCCCCATATTTTTCTCAAGATTTTCCTTTCCCTTTACACTATTTCTTCTATTTCTCCAGTTTTCATATAGAACAAACATCCTGAGGCGTACAGACCTTCTGGTTTGATTACTGTGTTGTAGTGTTTGATTTCAGTTTTCCTTGAAAGATTCTTCTTATTTCATGTACCTTTAGTCAGTTGGTATGCTAGTTCTCGTTTTCTTGCTCTTGATATGTTTGCTTTCTTATCAACCCCATTAATCTGAATTGCTTTACCTATATATTTGTATATACTATTGACCTTGTTAATTTTTTCCATAGTGTTTAGTATTGTGGGTGAATCCTTAACATTGGTAATTAATTTAGTCTTCTCAAAAGAGATCTGAAGTCAAACTTTTCCTGCTATTTCTTTCAGAAGGTTGATTTGTTCGATTGCGGTTTCTATACTTCCAGAGAGGAATGCCATGTCATCAGCGAAGGCCAAACAGTTTACCCCAACCCCTTTGTGCTTCGAACCTAATCTTATCTAATGATGAATTCCCCTTTCCTTGAGTTCCCCTTCCCATACTCCAAAACGCAATTGAATAAAATTGGGGAAAACTCATCTGCCTGCCTGGCACCAGTTTTTTATTTTAAATTCCTCTGAGATCTTTCTCATAAATTTCACTTCTGAATATGTTCCAGTGAGGGGCTGCCTGATTATGTTGACTGATCTTTAAGTTAACACCAAATTCCTGTAAAATGTTAAGTAATGAGACTCTATCTACTGAGTTGTTCACATAAACTATAATATAGTTTTTGATCTTTGTAACCCTGTCTCATAAGACAGTTTTCAGATTTAGAATCTGTTCTACACAGGATCGTCATTTTCTGAACCCACCTTGGTATTCTCCGATTTGTTTGTCTATTACTGGTTCAATTCTGTTTTGAAGAGCTTTTGACAGTATCATATATGTCACTGCTACCAGGGAAATTCCTCTGTAATTGTTCACATCTGTTTTGTCTCCATTCTTATATAATGGGTGTATCAGTGCGTTCTTCCATTCGTCAGGAATTTTTTCTGTTCTCCAGATTTCGTGCAGTATGTTTGTCAATTCCTGCCTTACATGACCACCTGACTTTTTCCATAACTCTGCAACAATCAAATCTTCCCCTGCAGCTTTATTGTTTTTCAGACCTTGCATTATGTCATGTATTTCTTTCTCGTCTGGTGGCTCTGACGGTTTAATGCTTGCTTGTGACTGACTGAATTCTAGTATTTCTTGAGTTACTTCATAGTTCAGTAGTTTTTCAAAGTAAAGGACCAAATTTCTGAAGTTTTAATTGTTATTTAGCCCAATTTTTCCATTTTAATCTTTAAATCCGAGATTTGGTGGTTGATACTTTGTTGTTTCCTCTTTGAACATTTTTTAAAAGTTCCTTGTATTACATTTAGCAAAGCCTTCATTAATTTGTATGAATCTACTTTTTTCATGCTTCCTCTTGACGTTTCTTATAGTTTTAGAAGATTGTTTTCGGATTGTGTTTGAAAGTTTGGAAATTCTCATCAGTTTTATGGGAATCCCATCTTTTCCAAGCTTACAATCTCTCATTTATGGCCACTTCAAATTCTTCATTTCACCATCTATGCTTCTTATTTCTTTTCATAGAACATAACACGCGGAAAGCTTCGGTTATTTTTATTCTCAGAACATACCAGTTCGTTGCAATATTGTCTCACAACTTTTCTTTGAATTTTTATTTACTTCTGAGTTGTTTCATAACATTTTAACATCAAATTTAGTTCTCTTGTTTGTTATCTTGCTACGTCTGTGTTGAGGGATGAATCACACTTATTTAATTCTAAGGTAGTGGTCATTTTCAATCAATGTTGGCTCCCTTTCTCACCTTGCCTTTTGAATCTCTTTTTTGCTCTTGGAGGAGATAGCTACGTGGTCAATTTGGAATTCTCGAAGGTATGGGTTTGGGGAGTGCCATGTTGTTTGCTTTCTGCTCAGTTTTTTGAAGAAGGTAGACATTAATTTGAGATTAAAGGCCTTGCACAGTTGGACAAGCCTTATAAGAAAGTCATTTGCTGGGTAGAATAATTTTTAAAAGGTAGAAAACAGAAAGTTAGGGTAGGAAATGTAGTATCAAAAGAAGTGGAAGTATAAATGGGTGTGCCACAGGGTAGCGTATTGGGACCATTGCTATTCATTATTCTAATGAATAATTGTGTTGATTGTTTACTATCTGAAATTAGATTGTTTGCAGATGACATAATGGTACATATAAAAGAATCAAAATGATAGAGGATTTTAAACAGTTGCAGGGTGATCTGGACAGGATATCTAATTGGGTTGGTAAACATGGAATGAAGATAAATGCAGAGAAGAGTCAGCTTATTAGATACACAAATAAAAAACAAAAGGTTAATTATGAATATAAGGTGGGGAAATAATTGCTTGCTGAAGACTTGAAATGTAAATATCTTGGAATTACTTTTGATAACAAACTTAACTGGGCAGGAAACATAGGACAGGTGGTAGGAAAAGGTTTCAAAGTTCTGCACTTGTTGGAGAGAGTGATGAGGGGATGTACGAGAGAAGTCAAGGAATTGGGTTACAAAACTTTGGTCAGACCATTGCTCGAATATGGTAGTGTTGTATGGGACCCTCATTTTACGTATCAAATACAGGAGTTGGAGAGGGTGCAAAAAAGGGCTGCTAGATTTGTTTCTGGAAATTATCGCAGAATGCAATCAGTGACGGATATGATAAAGGAGCTGGAATGGGATTCATTGCAAGACAGGAGGAGGATGAGTAGGGTCATGGGAGTGTACAGGGCATATACTGGCGATGAAGCATGGAAAGATATTGCAATAGGTATGAAAATTAGTGCATGGAAGGGAAAAGATGACCACGACCACAAGCTGGCACTCGATTTCAGGCACAAGATTCTCTTTTGTAGGTAAGGGTGTCAGGGATTGGAATGAGTTACCAAGAGAAATTATGAATAATTTACCGAAAACTTTGAAAGAATTTAAAGATAAAATTTGTAGAGGGCAAATGTAGGTAGGTGCAGGATAGGGGGAAGATGGGTGTATAGGGAAATTGCCACCGGAGCCTGTGCTCCGTTGCAATTAAATTAAATTAAATTCCATTTCTATTCGTTCTTCAGTTTGCCGGGAACTCTCCTACAATATTCATATAAATTATTTATCTCCCAATTTGTGCTTAGAAATCTCCGAGTAACAATTTGACGTTATCTGTAGGAATTTTATGGATTTACCTACTTATTGCATAAAAAAACAGTTTATTAACATCTCTGTGATATCTGCTGATGCAATCCAGGGACTTGGCTCTGAACTGTCTCATACGCGCGACCACTTTAAGCACCAAATTCCGAAAAATTCTTTCTTAATTAATGATTTTACCTAATTGGAGACATTAATCTTTAAAACGATATGTCATTTATAGATTTCCGTTAGGTATCGAAGGGGATGAACGGCTCGTTATTTTATATATATACAAAAATAGACGTGTGTTTCCCTATATATCACTTTCCAGCCATTGCTACCTAGCACATATCACTGATATTTGTGTGTGGAAGTAGCATGGAGTTTCCTGTCATGCACAACGTTGGCCGAATGCCGATAGCTGTGGGGATGTGGGAGATATGATGGTTAAAAGTGGTCAATGCAGGGCATTTTCATATTTCGACCAAAGACTATTGTATCCTTATACTTCTCTTTTCTGTCACAACTACTTAGGATAGACCATTTATATTTTTGTGTGGTAATACCATCGAATCTCCCATCGCGCACTATGGTGGTTAGATGTCGGTAGCTATGGAGGTGTGGGAGATATGGCGGTTGAAAGTGGTCGACCTGCACCACTTTCATATTTCTACCAAGGACAAATGAGTCATGGTGTATCACTTTTCAGCAAAACTATCTAGCACAGACCACTGGTGTTTGTGTCTGATAGTAGCACAGAGTCACCCGTTGATCACAACGTTGGCCGAATTTCGATAACTGTGGGAGTATGGGAGGTATGGTGGTTCAAAGTGGTCAATCAAAGATATTTTCATATTTCGACCAAAGACATGTGTCTCCTTATATGTCACTTTGTTGCCACAACTACATAGCGTAGATCATTGGTATTTCTGTGTGGTAATGGTATCGCGTACTATGGTAGTTAGATGTCGGTACCTATGGAGGTGTGGGAGATATGTTGGTTCAAAGTGGTCGACCTGCGGCACTTTCATATTTCTACCAAAGACAAATGTGTCATGGTGTATCACTTTTCAGCCAAAACTATCTAGCGCACATCACTGGTATTCGTGTGTGGTAGAAGCACAGAGTCACCCATCGATCACAACGTTGGCCGAATTTCGGTATCTGTGGGAGTTTGGGAGATATGGTGGTTTGACAGTAATCGATCAAGGATACTTTCGTATTTCGACCAAAGTCACGTGTGTCCGCTTAGTTTAGTTTGCTGCCTGAACTACATAGCGCAGATGACTGGCGTTTGTGTGTGGTAATAGCATCGAGTCTCCCATCGTGCACTATGGTGGTTAGATGTCGGTAGCTGTGAATTAAAATTCTTTACAAAAACGAACGAAGTCGTGGGCACCAGGTAGTAAAAAAAAAAAGTTGTGGCAATAATATTTTTACTTTTGCCATGTAAGGGTCGTATCCAAAAAAATTCTTTTATACCTTATGGTGTGACCAAAGCGGATACCTTGGTCTTTGAAATGATACCTCATTTATCGATTTCGGTCATGCATCAAGTGAGATAAAAAAAAAAAAAAAAAGATTTTAGAAATGGTGATATTTTTGCCCCTTAAGGGTTGAAGTTTGCGAAAGTTCTTTCTTAAAATATGATGTGACCAAAGCGGATACTTTAATATTTAAAACGATACCTCATTTATCGATTTCAGTTAGGTATCCAGGGAGATAAATGGCTCGAGACCCAAAAAAAAAAAAAAAAAACACGTTAGAAATACTGATATTTTAACCATTAAGGGTTCACTTCAGAAGAATTCCTTTTTTTAAAATATGATGTGATTACAGCGGAAATCTTAATTTTTAGAATGAACCTCATTTATCTATATCAGTTAGATATTAATGGAGATAAATGGTTCATGATACAAAAATGCGTTGAACAACCATTGATACTTTTTCCCTTTAATGGTTGAATTCTTAACATACGATGTCACATAAGCTTAGGCAATACTCTTCATAATCCTACGTCATTTATCGATTTCGGTTAGATACCCAGGGAGATAAATGGCTTGAGACACAAAAAAACGCATTTTAGAAATATTGACATTTTTGTCCTTTAAGTGCCGAATTACAAAAAATTTCTATCTTAAAATATAATGTGACCACGGCTGAGATCTTAATCTTTATTATGATACCTCATTTATCTATATAGGTTAGATATCAAGGGAGATAAATGGCTCGTTACACAAAAACGCGTTGTTAAAATATCAATCTTTTGGTACCCTTAAAGGGTCGAAATCGAAAAATTCCTTTTTTTAAAAAATATGGTTAGACCAAACCGGAGACCATAATTTCTAAAATAATACCTCATTTCTCGATTTTATGACAAAAAAAAGATAATCCTTTATGGAAATAATGGTAATTTTGCCCTTTAAGTGTCGAATTACGAAAAATAACTTTTTTAAAATATAATGTGACCACGGCGGAAACCTTAATCTATAAAACGATACCTCATTTATCTATATCGGTTAGATATGAAAGGAGATAAATTGCTAGTGACACAAAAACGCACTGCTGAAATATAGATAATTTTGCCCTTTATGGGTCGAATTTCAAAAAATTCCTTTATTGAAATATGATGTGACCAAAGTGGAGACCATAAGTTTTAAAATGACACCTCATTCATTGATTTCGGTTAAGTATGACGGGAGATAATGGCTAGTGACAAAAAAACACCTTATAGAAATAATATAGGCTATATGATGGTTTCAGCTCCATCGGAGTTATAGTTCTTGAAAATTTAAATATCAAAGTTTGGCAAATACGACGCAATAGCATGAAAAGATGATTTTTAGTATGAAATATGATAACATACTGTAAAAGAAATGGAAATTTTTATTGTTTGTTTTGATACCAAATTTTACCCAGGGGATTAAGAATTTCTGAGGATTTTTAACTTTGAAAATTTTTATCTAAAAAATTATTGCACTTAGGAGAAAAGTCGTCATTATGTAAATCGCGATCTACAACATATCACGATTCCAAAACGATTTGAGTAAACATAAGGATCCTCTTGTTGGATCACGCGTCATTCTGACGTCATCGTAGGTGAAATTAATCTAAGGAGGGCCGGAGACAAAGAAAACTGAACATATTTCGGCTGACAATTGTACGAGGAGGACGTGCCTGTAATGGGCGGCGCGATAGAGGAAAAATTATAAGTAGCGAAGTGGGGACGGTGCTAGTAGCGGTTTTCTTCGAGATGAACTTATAAGAATTTTGCCTACACCGGGGGTTCGAAGAAAGTTCGCTTACAGTGGATGTGCTTAACCTGCGGTTTCAATATTTCGTTCTGCCCTTTGATGTTGCACAGTCAACATCATTCATCATAAATGTGTCATTAAAATTACCTCAGGTCCCGTTTTAGTTACTCCATATTTTGTCACAGTATTCCATAATTTCGCCATTTCTTGTATTTCCTTGCTTGTGGTCTTTTATTTCAAAGCCTAGGAAGGGGTGTTATTAAACAATTGATGGATGAGAACAAATCTTTGATCCCTACTGACCAAAAAAAATCCGCTTATGCAACCGCTTCTTCAGGGGCGGATCCAGGATTTTGGTTTGGGAGGGGCTTGAGCGGACTTTGGTTTGGGGGGGGGGGCTTGGCTTGAGAGGATCTTGGTTTGGGGGGGGAGTTTGATTCGGGCATATCCGTAGAGCTAAAAAAAGGTATTCAAAATTACAATGTCGGAGGTGGACCTAGACACTTTTGTGTAATTTATGTAATTTATGAATAGACAATTTTGCCCTGGCTCGACTTCATTCAAAGAATTAAACTTGAAAATGCTTTATCGCTCCGAAAGAGTCCGATTCTTTGTTTTTATATGGCGGAATTTCCCGCCCTGTTAGAGACTAGAGTAAGAAGAAAAGTATGAAAATCGGTATTTTCACATTTCAGGAACGCAGGTTTGGTGCTTGGCCGGGGAATGATCTACAAACATATTTTCTGAACCTCTCTTCTAGCATTTTGTTACTGCAGTTGTGCTGCAGTCATTCTTCTTTGCCTGCATGTGTTCACAGTTAAGATGCAACCTAGAATCAAGGACTGCAACATCAATTGTAAATTAACTTCGTTTTCTCCATTGAATTTTGAATTTTTGTTGAAAATTTGGTTGATGTAAGGGAAGAAAATAATGAAAGATTTTACTGTGATTTAAGGTTTCAGAGGAGGTGGAATATAACATGAAGGCAAACTATTGATTTATGAAATCAAGTCTTCGCGGGTGTACCGCCGGATAGTGTTTTCAAAACACTATCCGGCGGTACACCCGCGAAGACTTCATTTCTAACATACGCCGGGAAAGTCTCCGTTCTTATTGATTTATGTTGGGAGAAAAAAAAAAAAAAAACTGCAATGTGGAAGGAAGTATGTCAAATTCACAAGAAAGGAAATTTAACGTACTTTAACGTAAGATATTCAAGACGAAATTATTAAAAATGTTTATATTCTAATAGTTCCGAAACTAGATATGATTTGCAGGCTTACTGCGTTTACTATTGTTATCAGCGGAGCGACCTATTTCCTGCTTGGCAAGGTCTGTAACAAGGACTGTAATGTTCCGGTTCAGATTCCTGTCTTTTCTGAGGTTATCAAATTCCACTTACTCGTCCATCATCATAGTTTTTTTGTTTTGTTTTTTAGTATTTTTTTATTTTGCTCTGGTTTTCTCGGCTTGTCGACATCGCATCGAGATTATACGAGCCGAGAAACGAGAGGAGGGTGAAAAGGAACTGGAAGTGATTCGGCAGTTGCCCATATATGAAATTTAAATGAAACCGGCTAGACCACGTTGCCGGGTCTGAGTGTTTGACCCTACTGGCCGTGCGGGGGAGTCTTGTGAAGCGTGACGCCCCACGCGTGGCGTGTCTGTCTATCGACCAGCTTCGTCACCACCGACAACAACACCGCACCTGTCGCCCACGTGTCTTCACCGCTATTGAGGTATATAATATTCAATTTGTTTCCAGTGATTGTTTATTTTTTAACCAGACGAAGGATCTGATACTGTACCAATTACGTCTATCGATGTAGAAGATATTTCATAAAATCTGAACGCGAACTTTGTTAATAACGAAAAGCGTAGACAGTCTTCATTACTTCTTAGTTTAATGTACAATCACTTGACAGATTTAATAGATTTTTTTTTTTAACGCCTCGTCGACGGCTAAGGTCATTAGAGGCGGGTTAATAGATCTTTATACGCTGCACTACTGCTTGTCAGTTTTGCGAAGTGTTGCTGTTATCACAATCACTACTGGGCACGTGTGGATCTTTTCTTATGTTTGTTCTGTGTTGTCTATGATCTGTATGAAACAGTTGTTTAGACAGAGTATGAAACAGTAATGATAAACATATTATATTTTGAGTGTCGAAAATAATTAAAGAAAAATGTTTAAAGTGTAACGAAATTTTCCCTACAGAAACCAAGGAGAACTGAAGGTTATTCTCAGAAGAAAATCGGGCATTTTAGAGCGAAAGAATCTGCTGATAGAAAATAAAAGCATTGTGGAAATGAATGACATTGTGTACTAGCCGCCTATATGTGACTGAAACGAACGTAATGATCTTCTTCTAAGTGCTCATCAGCCGTTCCGCTTTTAATAAAAAGCTGTGGCAACTCCGTTTGCCAACCGGCTCTTCGCAGATGCTGTCAATCGTTGAGGGAGAAACTTCAGTATCGCCGTCTGACTGTAAACGTGTTATTAGTATCGGTTTCATTTGTGTAATGTATAATTTATAAGGTAGAAATTGGAGACTGTCCCAGCATTCGAGTAGATTAATATGATAAACGCCTAAAAACTACAATCAGGATGCGATACGTCAAGGCCCGGAGTTCGACCTACGTCCGATGATCCATCTTATGTCAAAATTTTTAGACAGATCGGTGTGGGTTTTATTGTTGATTAGTCCATGTACAACTAATCAGCCTGAGATTGGGTATTTTTTTTTTTTTTTTTTTTTTTTTTTTTGGGGGGGGGTTATCTTTCCTTTTTATTCCTGTGCGATTTTGATCTTTTTTGCTGTATGGCTGAGCTATTAACAGCACCGGTTTTATTCCGATTTGTATAACGTTGCTTTTACGCCGTCAGCGAGCTCTAACGTCGTCCTACTAACAACAACAGGAACCTATAAACAATTAATTTCATATAAATTGTAATTAAATAATATACTGGTAAATGATTTTCGCGTGTACTGTTCTCAAATTTATATTCGTCTTGTGCAGGCCAATTGAACATCTTGTATCTTCTTCCCCCTCGCATGATAATGCACCTTCGATCACAGTAACGTCTATTGCCAAGCACACTGGATGGGGAAGTTTTAAACTTGTCTGCAGTCCCTCGCACGCACTTGCGTAGTGGTTCACTGCACAACACGCAGCTACTCACACAACGCTGTGCGTAGCTTGTGTCTGCGGTGTTTGAACTGAGTGGTAGCTTTCTTTTGTGTTATGATGTTTAAACAGCTGTACTTATGGAAACAATACCAAGTGTAACTCGCCTTATTTGTGGCAATAACAGGTAAAGTTTATCTTATTCGCGTCATTTTTTTTGTTGCAATATTTGACATATGTATATAATCTTTACATCAGTCAACCTCCATGTGACACTTAAATGAATTTGTAATTGTAATATAACTTACGCGCATTCGTTATGTCATCAGGTGTTGTAGTGGTTAATTGGGAAAATGTTTACAGAAAGATCTCCAGTTCTAATACTGTTGCGCTTGGAATTTTCATAATTTAATAATCTGATCTCCCTTCTAGCAAAACGTACTATGCTTAAAATAACTCTCGGAAATCACCATATGAATTCATCACTAAGCCATAGTCTATATTTTGTCTCTAGCGTTGAGATGCGCAACAACTTGAAACTCTGCCATCAGAAGAATTTATTTATTCTGTGCAAATATTTGTCATCTCCAAACGTTTTGGAACATGTTTGTCTTATTCCGGTATTTTCACTTTCATTGGCACTTTTTAATCAATAAAATAGGAGATAAATGAACTTATCTGTAAACCAGGCATGGATTTTTCCTCTACGTTAATTAGTTGCGCTATTATTGTTTCACCTGATTCTCCCTATTATCAGCGTACATTTGATGGTGGTAGGATTCTGAATTCTAGCGTGATCCTTTCATACGTTAGTGGTACAGCCTTAAATATATCTGGAACATTCCGTTTCCAACATTTTTTTTCTTTTTCTTTTTTCAGGACAACTTGAACTTCACCTAATGTTATTTCATTTCCGCGTTATTTTAGAAGTTATATTGACTTTATTGACCCACAAAAACACCTGAGTATTGGTAACATAATTTTCCCATAAGTAATATTTGCAGTGATGTTGCCTTGAGCGTGAAAGAACAGATTGCATATATATATAAAAACCAATAAATGAACCACAAAGTCTGCCTATTACAGTTTGCACGATGTCCACAAACAGGTACGTGGATTTTGAGAAGTTTTCTTGCCAAGACGAAGGACTCTTGTCTGTTAATCCGTAATATAAGCTATCAGTATGTATAAGTTTCGATCAAATCCGTTAATTAGTTTTTGTTTGATGTGACCCTAAAGGAAAAAAAATCCTAAATTTACCATCTAGAACTGTGGTTCCAATCAAGATAAATTGTATCCTGTATGTTAATTGATGAAGTAAACTATCACTATGTGCAGTTACGCTTAAATACATTAGTTTTTGCGTAATACGTACTCAAACATGAACATTCCAAACCATTCGGTTTTGGCTTCAGTATCATCGGTAATACTGGTACTGACTGAGTTAAAAATTTAGCAGATATTAAAAACTATTGCAGTGTATTTTCGTTGAAATCCCTTGTTTAATTTTTATTAGATACATGCACACGCAGACAAAAATAATAATAAAAAAAACGATTTTTCCTGCTGTATTTTCGGGAATTATGTTTCTAATCTGGATAAAAAAATTTCTCTATGTTAATTGAGGATATAAGCTTTTACAAAGTATAGGTTCGTTGAAATTTGGGTCAAATTTAGATCGCGATTCAGTGACTGTACAAGTGCAAGGATGAAGCTCGTGACATACATTAACCGATGACATACGTTACCACAAACTACAGTTTCACTGAGATCAGTTCGTTAATTTTTGAGTGATGCGCGCTCAAAATGACAGACAGATTGGAAATCTAAATATTACGGTTTTTGCATATCTATCATGAAAAGTTAATATTTCATTAGTCTTTTTGAAGTAAAGTTTATATCTAGACAAAGTTTCTCCAATTTTGTCATTTGTGGAGATGAGATCCAGAAGGTACGTAGTGCTAGGGTGTTGTCCTCTACCGTATTCTATACTTCAACCCATCCCTACTTACCTTACAGCATTTACTCATTTTGTAATTTACTCGACGCTACAGTTTAGACCAATAACTTGCAGAGAAATACATTGCAGCAGCACTGGATACAACAATAAAGTGAACAGCTTACCTAAATCACAAGATTATTTTATACCCAGGGGCGTAGCTACTATGGGGCTAGGCGGTGCAGTGCACCGGGGCCCCTACTCTCAGGGGGTCCCCAAGCGCGGTTGAGAGGGCCCACGAGCCTTAATGGCAAACTTGCAACCTTTTTTCTTTTAGCTCTACAGTCGTCTAAGGGGGCCCCTGAGACACAGGAAGCCCCCCTCACTAAGGGCCCTCACTGCTCAGGGGGGCCCCCAACCACTGCTCAGGGGCCCCTAAGCACAACTCAAGGGCCCCATCCTAAGCTTAGGGGGCCCCTACCAGCAACACAAAGCAAAAAAAAAAAGGGTCGCCCATCTGGCCTGAGGGCCCAAAATAAATTTTTTGCACCGGGGCCCTTGTTGACCTAGCTACGCCACTGTGTATACCCCCTCATTAGTGTGTACGAATATGTAGGAACATATGCTATTATTGGTAACGAAATGTTGATAAGAACTGTTACTTTGAAATTACAGAAAGAAAGTTTCTTAGAAATGAAATAAGTCGCTTGGAGAGGTTACATGAAGACGATGAAATGTCTTACATTGAACCAACTGGCAATAAAAACCCTTTATTTCGGAGAAAAAGAAGAGATTATTTGAAGAATTCGGCCATTCCACACCAACATTTCTCAATGATGAGAAATTTTTGTAATCATTGTTAATTAAGTAGGAAATAATTAGAAACTTTAGCAGGTGATTGATTGGCTGGGCTTCTTAAACTGCTAGACGTAAATGATATTTATTAGTCCAGTTTTATTTTATTTGTGTTAATAAATGTCAGATGCAAAATTTACCTTGACCCCTACTGATTGGGTCTGTTTTGAGCGCAAGCCTCTCCATTTTCATCCTAATTCCCGTCACCTCTCTGTGGCCTTTATTCCTGTCCCCTCATCTCTTCCTTATACACACCTCCATTACTCCATTACTCTCTTCCGTACGCACAACTCCACTTCTCTCAGCCACCTAGCCTTTGATCCTCCTCTGGTGGTTTAATATGAATCTTTTTTAAAAATTATGGCTTTACGCCTCGTCGACGTCGAGGTCATTAGAGGCGAGAGGTGACTGGGGATGAGGAACGGGAAGGAATTCGGCAATGGTCTTTTGAAGGAAACATCCCGGCATTCGCATGGAGTGATTTGGGGAAATCGTGGAAAACCCAAATCTGGATGCCCGGACGGGGATTCGAACCGGCGTCCTCCTGAATGTGAGGCCAGAACGTTAACAGCTCACCCACCACTCTCGGTTTAATAAGAATCGTCATTTCGTGAATTTTCCTCGGTATTCTGTGCTCCTACGTTCTCTTAACATGCCCATACCATCTTAGTCTGGCCTTCTATATCCCAGAGAATAATTTACAGAAATAAACAATTGAAGTTTGGTAACCACTACTTAACGTGATAAACACCTGCAGTACTGCCTGTGAACCATACTTGTGCTCTAGCCTACTACCGGGAGTGATAGATGGGCTGTGTGGCTTTGCATTCAGGAGGAAGCGTTTTCCAATACCCATCCGGCCATTCAGAGTTGGGGTTTACCTAGCTTCCCGAATGTCGGAATAGTTTTATTAAAAGACCATGACCGAATTCCTTCAAATTCATTGTCCCCAGTCTTTTCCAACTTATAATTACGTTAACGAGGAGGGTGAAAAAAAAGGCCTGCTAGATCTGTTTCTGGAAATTATCGCAGAATGCAATCAGTAACAGTTATGATTAGGGAGGTGGAATGGGATTCATTGCAAGACAGGGGGAGGATGAAGAGGGTCTTGGGAGTGTACAAGGCGTATACAAGTGATGAGGCATGGAAAGATATTGATGTAGGTATGAAAAATAGTCCATGAAAGGGAAAAAATGACCATGACTACAAGCTGGCACTCGATTTCAGGCACAAGGGAGTGGGAAGATTCTCTTTTTTAGGTAAGGGTTCAGTGATTGGAATAAGTTACCAAGGGAAATGGTGAATAATTTACCGAAAACGTGGAAAGAATATAAAGCAAAAATTTGTAGAGGGCAAATGTATGTGGGTGCAGGAAAGGGGTAAGAAGGGTGTATAGGGATATTGCCACCGGAGCGTGTGCTCCATTGTAGAGATGGGTCGTTCGCAAGTGAATCAGTTCTTTAGAGCAATTCTTTTAAAAGAGCGAGTGAGCAGTCACTCACTAAAAGTGAACGGTAGTTCTTTTAGGTGAGTTGGTCATAAGTTGGCTAATTCCGAAGATCAAGAAGAGCTTGTTCACGTGGGTTTTGTGGACTGTAGAGCTAAAAAAAAAGGTCTACTAATTGCATCAAAGTCGATTTAAGCTAGTGAACAGTTCAAAAGAACTAGTTCTTTTCGTGGAGTGATCAAATGAACACCGCTCTTTTTAGTGAGTCACTTTGCCCACCTCTACTCCATTACAATTAAATTAAAAAAATTAAATTAAATGAGGCGCAAAGCGATAAGGAAAAAATACTACTTCTGCACTTTTTGGTTTACATCGAAATCTAGCTGCCTGGTGTCGAACATAAAAGCTGGTTTTCTGCAACCGAGGTAGAAGTTCATAAACGTTGCTTGTTTCGATGAAGTTATTAAAAAGTTAAACTGTTAGAACACCAGAGTTTTGATCACTCAGTTTTCTGTGGCTTTCTTTTTCATATTTCTATAGTTGTAGATAATTAATTTATAATGGACTAGAAAAAGATTTTTTCTCTCTCTCTCTTGCCACAGCCTCCGCGGATAACGTATACATCAGCTAGGCCCATCCGTAGTTACAACTAGATATGTTAGATCTGGAACGTTTATCCTAAATGTGGATGTTTAAGTTGTCACCTGTCTGCGAAATGTGTAACTTGTATTTGTGGTATTTTTGTTTGCGAAATGTGTAGATTATGAGGCGGAGTTTGGGTACAGTCCCAGCATTCGCCTAGGCCGGTACGCGTGGTTTAGGATATGAATCTAGTTCCATCGTACCTCCCCAATCCAGTATGGTGGTTCATTAACATGAACAGCCACGGCTGAAAGAATCCCGGTAAAAAGATTCACTCCCTGCTTGTCAAAGGCCTTCTGACAATATGGCGAAGGAGCGGTTAGTGCTGCTAGACGCACTGTTGCTCTTGGGATTGGAAGGGCTCCGAAAGTGGATGCATCAGAAATGATCAACGGCACGTGGATACAGAAGGCAACGAAAAGTTACTGTAATAAAAACAAGTGAGTATTCCCATGCTGTATGATCGTCCCAAATTATGTATGTAATTATGGTTTCTTCCAGGGTAAAATATTCCGGAGGTAAAACAGTCCCCCAATAGGATCTACGGGTAGGGATTGCTCAGAAAGTAGTCATCCTAATGAATGGAAACATTGTAACACCCGGAGCGTGAAATGTTTGAAATGTGAATAGGGCAGGTAGATTGAAAAACTTAAAAATGTGGATGGAACTACTTAAGTTAGCTGTTCTTTCAGATTAGCGATGTGCAGAGTTTCTGGCCTAGGCAATATGAAATAATTGACATCAAAGCTATCCGTGGAGTTAATATTGTGGGATTTGTAATGAACAAGAGATTGGGGAAGTGGGTGTGTTATTATCGACAGTTTAGTGACAGTATTATTTCGATGGGGAGGAAACTAGTCCTGCACCAACCACGTTAGTACCACAAGAGGACGATGACGAAATGGAGGGAAAAGAGTGAAATTTAAGTATTAATCCAATATATGAAGGGGGTGGAAAATATAATAATTATTGGTAGTAGGAGAAAAAAATGGGGAATACTGTATGACGTTTTGATCTAAGAGAAATAAATGAGCGAGGAAGCAGGTAGTTAGAATTGCGTGAAAAATGTAAACTGATCATAGCAAACACATTATTTAAAAATGATGCTCGAAGAATATATACCTGGAATTAATTAGGGGATACTGGCAGATATCGTCTTAATTATATGATTGTTAAAACGGAGAATGATTCAGAAACCAAATTCTAGACTGTAAAGCTTACCCAGGATTTAATACAGACTCTGACCAAAATCAAGTATTTATGAAGTGCAGTCTAGTAAACAAGCAACACAGGCAAACCAGCCTCGAAGAGAAGAAATTAAAATATTTCACATGAGAGATAGATTTGTTTAGATTGTAGACACGGGTTTTAGAAATATTGCTAAAAGGGATACAACAGGTGAAGGATGGAATGCACGGAAGGGAATGATAATCAGAGTCGATTAAGAAACATTAGGAAGTAGGAAAGAAGCTGACTGAAGACATTGGATCGCAGAAGAAATTTCCGAGTTGATTGATCAAATTATCAAGCACAAAAATTCCTAGAACTGAAAAGGGAAGAAAGCAGTTCAGATACTTTAGAAATCAGGAAATGCGTAAAGCAAAAGAAAAGATGCTGCTAGAAAAGTGTGAAGAAGTAGAAAAGTACATTGTCGTTGGTAAAGTAGGATACATAATCTTGGGGAAATGAGGAAAAGATGTTTAAACATTGAAAATGATAATGCGAAACTTCATTTAACTTCAGAAGATAGAGCTAACCGATGAAACAAATACATAGAAAAATTGTATGATTAGGATGGGCTGAATAGCAGTACAGTGGTACCTCGACATACGAGTGCCTTGATGTACCAGTGTTTTGAGATACGAGCCGCCGAGCGAGCGATATTTTGCTTTGAGATGCGAGCAAGAGATTTGAGATACGAGGAATAAGGGCGGCAATTTAAGTCGCGGCGACCTTTTTTTTTTAGCTCTACTACTACACTGGGCGGCGACGATAATGCGGTTTGACTGACAATCAGGCCGGCGACGACAATGCGGTTTGACTAACAATCAGGCCGGCGACACCTGCGGTCGGGCGGGCAACAATGGGTGCACCAAATAATGTTCCAAGGGGCGGCATTCTCACAGTTTTTGCCCCGGCTCGACTAGACCTCAGTCTGTGTGCTTGTTTCGCTCGTTTTCGAAGCATTTTTGATATGTTCGGTTCCCGTTTTTTGCTTTTTGTACATTTACAAAACATTATCACATTTATTTTTATAACCATGGGTCCGAAGAAGTAGATGATGTCTCTTGAATTAAAGTCATAGAAAAACATGAGCAAGGTGTGCTAGTAATTGACTTGGCGAAGATGTATGGGCGTAGCACATCAATGATATGTTCTGTGCTTAAACAGAAGGAGTTTATAAAGAGTATAACGCCAGCTAAGGGCGTTACAATAATTTATAAGCTTCGGACCTCTCTCCATGAAAAGATGGAGAAACTACTGATGGTGTGGGTGACAGAGAAGCAGCTTCAAGGAGGAACCTTAACACAAAGCATCGTATGTGAGAAGGCATGAGCGATTTACGGTGATTTGCTGAAGCAGATCCCTCACACTTCCACAAACGAGGAGTCGGAAGACTCGTTTAAAGCCAGTCGGGGCTGGTTTGACAACTTCAGGAAAAGGACCGGCATTCACTCCGTCGTCAGGCATGGTGAGGCAGCAAGTTCGGATGTGAAGGTAGCCGAGGTTTGCATCAAAACGTTTTCCGAACTGATAGAAGCCAATTAGTTTTAAAGAGGAGCTAGAGATTGAGGAGGTTATCTCTACAAGAGATATAAAGGAGATCTTGGGAATGTGGGAGAAAGTTGTAGAGTTCGTGGATAAAAATCACCCCGAAAAAGTTGCAACTGATTGTGCATCGGAGTTGTTCAACGAAATTTGCCTAACTCAATTCCGCAATATTCTGAAAGGGAGGAAGAAACAAACCTGCTAGGACAGTTTTTTAAACGATCTGCAGGTGAAAATGAGCAAAGCGTGACGAAAAAAGACCACTGACGAAAAAAAACACTTACTAAGGTGTTTTTTTTGGGAGCTGGAACGGGTTAATGGCATTTCAATTATTTTCAATGTGGAAAATTGCTTTGAGATACGAACAATTTGACATACGAGCAAGGTTACGGAAAGAATTAAACTGGTATGTCGAGGTACCACTGTATATTGGAAATAGAAAATGATGTCGACGTTAATGATTTTGGAAATTCTGTTTTTAGAACAGAATTTGGCAGAGCTTTTAAAAAATTTAAACTGAAATGAAACACTAAGATATGATGAGATAGGCCCCTACCTGCAGAACTTCTAAATCTGAAGGAGAAGAATGGATTAAAAATTATTCAAACCACTATAAAAACGACATGACATAGGAAATATTCCAACTGATTTTAATAAAGGTATCATTCCCACATTGCCAAATAAAGATCAAGCTGACAAATGTGAAAGTTATCGCACGATAAGGCTAAAATCACACGTTTCAAAATTACTGACTAGGACAAACTACAGAGGAATGGGAAGGATGGTAGAAAAGATATTCGGAGACCATGAGTTTGGGTTTAGGAAAACCGTGGGACAAGAGAATCGAGTATTGCATTAAGATTAACAGTTGAAGGACAGTTCAAGAAAAACAAGGAACTTATGTGGAGTTTGTGGACGTGGAAAGAGCTTTTAATAATGTTAGTTGAGACAAAACTTTAAAGAAGTTAGATCTAAAAAATCGGGATAGAAGAATAATTTATAATGTTTTCAAGCATGAGATAACTTTAATAAAAGGAAATAATCACGAGAGACAAACATTAGGTAAAAAGGATAAGAGACAAGTCCGAAGTTTATCCTCAATAACATTCTAACCTTGTATGCAGCCCTCGAAGCCAAGATTCCGCCTATTGTCGCCCGGCTAATTTGTATCTAGCGCCGGCCCTGTGCTGCGATATACCGACGAAATTGTCCTGTCAACAGAGTAGAGCGAGAGTATATTCAATTTTATTCACCACCTTTTCCTCAGTTGTCTTCATGAGTTTCAGAGATGGTTTTTCGACTTCATGCCCTTTCGGACGCCAAGAATTTTATACCTACTGCCTTGTAGCCATAACGTCTTCACCTGTACAACTATGGCGAAATTCGTTGCCTGAAGGGCACTGGAGGAATATCAAAGAGGCACCGGCCGCGGGGTGTAATCAGCCATGTGCCATATGGAAGGCATTAAATAGATTAAGAACTGAAGTGTCTGATGTAGAATTAATATAAAAAAATGGGGTTACACTACTAAAAACGAATTATGTGAATGTGGTGAGCTGCAGGACCCACAAAATCTTCTTGTATGCAGGAATCTACCTGAAACCTGCACCATCGACGACTTTTTTAGGGCAAATGAGAAGGCCATCAGGACTGCGGAATTCTAGTCACACTCCATTTAATTGTGTTCTATAGTCCATAAGCTTAGTATTAACTAATTAATTTCATTCGTTTTGTTTCAACTTGTAATTTTATGTCCTGGACACGAGAAATAAATTTCAAAGTTGCATCGTAGGCCTATCTACCCCTATCAAACGAAAACCGGATATATTGGTTCCAGAAAAACTAAGAAACTACTGCGTAGATTTCGATGGTGTTTTCGCCGATTTAAACGATAGAATCTCAAATGAATTTTTTGGTATGTCTTTTGCTTCTGCGTAGTATAGCGCTGGAGTAGTGAGTAAAAATCTGAACGTATTGCGTGAAATACCAAAGAAGACATACTGGATACATACATGATAAAAAATAATAGCCATATTACGTTTCCTACCTTAAACTTTGTTTTTTAATCTTTAAACCTCATAGATGGCCTTATTGAATGCTAACAGGAAAAGTGCATAAAGTGGAAAATTTGAAATTTAATTTTAATAATATAAAGAAAAGAACCTTTCGATATCTACTTTGCTTCTGGAAGCTACTATCTCAGGCGGCACAGCAACAATCTTTGATGTTTGGAAGTGAACTTATATTCGCTGTTGATAGTAAATTATGTATATTTGATGGGTTTGAATACGAAAGTGAACTATTTAAAACCTTCAG
>CM061920.1:270694570-270715570 GCA_031002005.1 Vandiemenella viatica
AGAGGACTGGAGAAGTGTGATAGTAATGCCAGTACATAAAGGAGGAGTGAGAAACAGAGTTGAAAATTATAGGCCAATCAGTCTGACAACAGTGGTAGGTAAATTAATGGAGAGATTGATATGAAACTACATCAGAAATATATGTGAGGAGCGTAAGTGGTTTTCAAGTAGACAGCATGGCTTTACGCAAGGATATCCATGTGAATTTCAGTTTGTGGGATATATGCAAGATATTTCAGATGAAATGGACAAAGGAAGCCAAATGATAGTGTAGCACTAGATCTTTCAAAGGCTTTTGACATTGTGAGCCAGAAAATGGTAGTAAAAAAGGTAAAAACTATTGGAGTGGATGAGAAAGTGATTTGTTGAGTAGAAGAATTTTTAAAACGTAAAAAACAGAAAGTTAGGGTATGAAATGCAATATCAAAAGAAATAGAAGTAAAAATTGGAGTGCCACAGGTTAGTGTATTAGGACCATTGCTATTCATTATCCTAATTAATAATTGTGTTGATTGTTTACTATCAGAAATTAGATTGTTTGCAGACTACAGAACACTATATAAAAGGATCAAAATAGTAGAGAGCTGTAAACAGCTCCAGGGTGATCTGGACAGGATATTTAGTTGGGTTGTTAAACATGGGATGAAGATAAATGCATAGAAGAGTCAGCTTATTAGATACGCAAATAAAAAACTAAAGGTTGATTATGATTATAAGGTGGGGAAAGAACTGCTTGCTGAAGATTGCTGTATACAATTATCATGGCATTACATTTGATAACAAGCATAACTAGGCAGGAAAGGTAGAGGAAAATGTTTCAAATTCCTGCACTTGTTGCAGAGAGTGATAAGGGGATGTATGAGAGAAGTAAGGGAAATGAGTTACAAAAGTCAGACCATTGCTTGAATATGGTAGTATGATATGGGACCCACATTTTGAGTATCAAATACAGGATTAGGAGAGGATGCAAAAAAGGGCTGCTAGAATTGTTTATGGAAATTACCGCAGAATGCAATCAGTAACAGATATGATAAAATAGCTGGAATGGTATTCATTGGAAGACAGGAGGAGTGTGAAGAGGATCATGGGAGTGTACAAGGTATATACTGGTGATGAGTCATGGAAAAGGTATTGGCATAAGAATGAAAGGTAATGTATGGAAGGGAAAAGATGACCATGACCACAAGCTGGCACTCGATTTCAAGTACAAGGGTGCAGGAAGATTCTTCTTCTTATTTTTTTTTTTTTAAAGGTAAGGGTGACAAGGATTGGAATAAGTTACCCAGAGAAATGATGAATAATTTACCAAAAATGTTGAAAGAATTCAAAGTTGAAATTTGTAAGAGGGCAAATGCAGGAGGGTGCAGGAAAGGAAGGTAGGGGGAAGATGCATGTGTAGAGGAATTGCCACCAAAGTGTGCAATTAAATTAAATGATGCAACTTTAGCGACGATATCCCTAGCCTTTAAACATAATATTATTTATTAACTGTCATCATATTATTTGCTCCCATAAATTTAGCTTTCATTTGACCATATTTTTAATTCTGTATCTATTTCATTCACAGAGTTGTATTTTTTGATTTACCTAAGAAACATATTAGAGAGGTGAGAAGGTTAAAGAGGTTAGTGAGATGGGAACACGACATAGTTAAGTGAGAGGAAGGCAGCAACTAAACAAGCAAATTTCTATGGTTGTATTAGAAGACTGTGAGGAAGAGGAGGTATTCAGACAATTGTAGATAAGAATGGAGTTGAAGTCATTGAGGATTTTGAAATGGCAGAGATACCCGAGTGGCTAGTTTAATGAGACCACCAGGGTCTATCATCCTGTGATTGGAGGGAATAAATCAGAGCAGGGTTCCCCTATAAGTATAAATGAGGAAAATACAAAATTTGAAATAAGATTCTCAGGAAATTGTGAAAGAACTGATGTATTAAAGATTGTGGAATATGATATTGTACCTTATCTTCAAATTTTATTAAAAATGAGTCTAGAGTCTTGCTGCTTTCCGGAGGGTTGGAAAAGAGCGACTTTAGTACTGGTTCATAAAATGGGGGGGAAGATGAAAAAAAAGGGAGAGAAAATTACAGGTCAATTACTTTGACATCAGTGAAAGGGAAAAAATGATGGAGAGATTGATATACAACTATACCAGAAGTGTCTGTGAGGAAAGAAACTGGTTTGCAGATCTATAACATAGTTGTAGGCAGGGATGTTCATATGAATCTCAGATGGTGGGCTACATGCAGGATACTTCATATGAATTGGACAAGGGAGGCTATGCTGATAGTGTAGCACTAGGTCTTTCTAAGGCATTTGACAGAGTGAGCCATAAAATGTTTTTAAATAAACTTAAAACTATTGGATTGGATGGAAAAAAAAATGCTGGGTTGAGGAATTTTTGAAAGCCAGAAAGCAAAGTGTTAAGAGTAGGATATACATTATCAAGCGAGGTGGTTCCAAGTCAATGTAGGAGTACCACAGGGTAGGGTGTTGGGACTGTTGCTGTTCATTATTCTAATGAATGAATATCTTCATGGTTTACAGGCAGAATTTAGGTTGTTTTCAGATGAAATAATAGTATATAATAGGATGAAAACATGAGAAGACTGAACAGCTGCAGGGAGATCTGGCTAGAATAATTAAATGGGTACATCAGCATGGAATAAAGATAAATGCCAATAAGATTCAGCTTATTAGGCACAAAGATAAACAAAAGCTAAAGATTGTTTATGATTATAGGGACAGGATCCGAATTGCTTGTTGAATGCTTGAAATGTAAATATCTTGGCATAACGTTTGATAAACCAATCAACAGAGCAGTGCACATTGGACAGGTGGTAGGAAAAGGTGACAGTCTCCTTCATTTACTGGAGAGGGTGATGAGAGGATGTACTAGAGAAGTTAAGGAGTTGGGTCACAAAACACTTAGGTCGGACCAGTGGTTGAATATGGTGGTGTAGTTTGGAACCCACATTTTGGGTATCAAATACCAAAGTTGGGGGACATGCAGAATAGTGCAGATAGATTTGTTTGTGGAAGTTATTGCAGGATCCAGTCAGTAAACGATATGATAAAGGAGCTGATTGGGAGTCATTGGAGGACAGGAGGAGCGTGAAGAGAGTGCTGGGAATGTACAAGGCATATGTTAGTGATGGATCTTGTAGGGATATACATATATATATGTGTATATATGCCAAGTTCCATTAGAAGCAGGAATGCACTGGGTACAAGGAAGAGGAAGGAATTCAGCCATGGGCTTTAGAAGAAAGCATCCCAGCATTTGTCTGAAGTGATCTGTGGAAACCATGGAAAACCCAAATCTGGATGGGGATTCGAACCAGTGTCATCCCAAATGTGAGGCCGGAGCAACACGCTCGGTTTGGTTGAAGAACTGTGAACAGTACACGGAAAGGATAAGATGACTATGACCACAAGGTGGCACTTAATTTCATGCATAAGGGAGTGGGAAATTCTTCTTTGATAGGTAAGGATGTCAGGGATTGAAACAAATTACCAAGTGAAGTAATGAATAATTGACCAGAAACACTTAAAGATGGGGGAGTAAATTAACACTCAAATTATATAAGATAATAAAAATTAAAAAAGGAGTAATTAAATTAATAAGGGAATCGCCACCAGAGCAAGTGCAACATCACAATTAAACTAATAATAACAACAACAAATTCAACTGGGATAAAATAAAAGGACAAATTGTAAATCCATAAATTTCAACAAGGAATTGTAGACATACATATACAAAACAAGAAAGGGATCCTGAAGATGCCTTTCATGAAAGGTTGGCAGGAAGCCAAATGTTAAGGATATATAACCACTGGGCAGCAATAATTAAACTAAGGAAAAAGGAAACTGCTTTAGGCAATATAATTGTAAGGAAAGGGAAAATGACTCATCACTCACCAAAGTTGAAGAAGAAGAACATATATAACGAACACATAAATAAACTCAATATTTCGGTTATAAAACCTTATTCATGCTGGAGAAAATGAGTCATGGGGCTCGGGAGGTGTGCAATACGTCATGTATTTATATACTATGGATATGCTTTTTTGGCCGCAAACACAGTGTGGTTTAGTGGCAGCCCTTTGTTATGAAGAACCCACGAAAATAATCTCAAGACACATGCTCTCAGATAACAAGTGTTGGCAGAGATGGCTAATGAGAAGCAAGAACTGTGCTTAGTGTTTAAACATTTCAACCCCAGAAGTGTTGGTAAATAAGCAGCCAGAAACTGTTTCATTTCCATGAATGAAAATATTCGGCAAAATTGCCAGTGGTGAGGTGACCATCTAACAAACTGATTCCCATATGATTATGCTAACTTGTTCTAAGTGCAGGTGACTCCTGGAGGAAGAGAATACGATGCCTTGGAGCAGAGAAGTCAAGCTGGTGGCATTAGTTCAATGGAGAAAATTTTCGGTGCCAGAAACTCACTTAGCGAGACTCCCATAACAACAACTCCACCACCTGGTTGTGATCAGTAGCCTGGTGACTAGACGGGGTAACACTGCCACCCTGTGCTAATGGCAAACGAACTGACCTGAGGGGGGCAGAGAACACTGCTGTCGCACATTGGGACAGCACAACAAATACCTCCACCATTGCAATGAAAATTCCACCCGTATTTCTGCAACTGACAGACAAGCTCCTAGTTTTTAAACTCAGAACGATATATTCTACTGTCTTCAATTGATCAATGAATGGCCCTTTGAGTGAAATGATTTTAATAGACAACACTGTGAATTAAATTTCTGTACAAATAAATAAATACATTAAAGTTTTGTTAATGTTTTAGCCATTTCAATTCTTTTTGTGATCATTCAGGTCTTAGAACCACATCCACAGTTATGTTATTAATTAATTAAGAATGACTGAGCTCTGGCCTTGCATTCGGTAGGACATAGGTTCGAATTCCTGGCCAGCCACCCAGATTTCATTTTTCCATGGTATCCCAAAATGACTCGAGGCAAATGCCATCACCACATTCCTTTCTGTTCCTTTCCCACAGTCATTTCCCAGCTCTAATGACACTGATGTCAGTGAGGTGTAAAGACATAAAAAATAACAATAATAAATTAAGTCTGCTCATTAAATTAAAAATTTCACATGGTACCTACTGGGACACTTCAAGCCTAACATTTACTATCAAATAGGATGAACTATTGTTACAACCTGAGAACAGTAGGAGTAGTGGAGCAACAGAAGTGTTGTGTACTTCTGTTCAAAAATGGTCAGAACCAGTTGAACATGAATAAATATATGGTAAATTTGCATTAAAAAATATTCAACCTAATTTACACTGTCAAACATCAGGGAAAAAAACATAGGCAAACTATATTTTTACCAATGCAAAATATATGAGAAGCAAATATGAGAAAAACAGAATATACCAGAGACACGTCAAATGTTTTAAAATCAACAGTAATTTTAGTAATAATCAAGACTCCTACACAACGAGGGAGAACAAGAAGGAATTGTCCTTTTGGTCTCAAAATTTGTGCATATATTCCACAATCTACTAAATGGACCTAATGGGATAAACGATGAAGAAACAAGTCAGAGAATAATAGATGAAGGCACCCCAATAACTTGGTTAGAGGTCGAGAGAGCTCTCCATAAGATGAAAAGTGGCAAGTCAGCAGGAGCCGACGAAGTTACAGCCGACATGATTAAAGCTGCCGGTCCACCAGGGATACAATGGCTGTATAGAGTCCTCAGAGCAATATGGAATGATAACCAAATACCAGAAGACTGGACGAAAGGGGTGATAATTCCTATATTCAAGAAAGGGAACAGAAGGAAAAGTGAAAACTATAGAGGTATTACCCTCCTATCCCACGGCCTCAAAATTATGGAAAAGATAGTTGAAGCCAGAGTACGAACAATATTAGAGCCCATCTTAGAAGAGGAACAACATGGGTTTAGGGCTGGAAGAAGCACAACAGATCTAATATTTGCCTTGAGAATGCTGGTGGAAAAATATTGGGAAAGAGGGAAAAACCTAATTATTGTGTTTATGGACCTAGAAAAGGCATACGATAATGTTCCTAGACCAACTATCTGGAAAAGTCTAAGAAAACTTGAAATACCAGAGTACCTCATAAGAAAGATCCAAATGCTGTACAATAACTGCAAGAGTTACCAGGAATGGGGATGGTTACTCTGAATGGTTTAGTACAACCAAAGGAGTACAACAAGGAAGTGCCCTTTCACCCCTTCTGTTCATAGCGGTGAGGATAACATCTTAAAAGAACTAAAAAGAACATTCAATAGAGATCTACAGGCACTGGTGTTTGCAGATGATGTAGCAGTATGGGATGAAACAGAAGAAGGAATACAAAACAAATTGAAGATGTGGAATGATAAGTTCGAAGAATATGGAATGAAATTGAATCCAAAAAAAAACTGTAGCACTAAAAATAAGCCGAAAGAATACAGACTGTCATATAAATTAAAAGACCACGAAGTTGAAGTTGTTGACCAATTCAGCTACCTGGGGAGCATAATTGCCAATAATGGTAGAAGTGATTTAGAAATAGTGAGTAGAGTAACCAAAGGAGCCAACTTCTACAGTACTGTGCGAGGCTTACTATGGGACATGAAGGTTCCCAGAAGAGCAAAAATTGTATTGTACAAATCATATCTCATTCCTATTCTCACATATGCTTTGGAAACATGCACACTAACATCAAGGGACCTTAGCAAGATCCAAGCATGTGAAATGAAGTTTCTTAGAACAGCCCTCCAGAAAACTAGACTTGACCGCATAAAGAATGATGAAATTAGATCAAACCTAGAGCTAAGGGAATCCATGGAAGAGAGACTTAGGTCATCTAGACTTCGATGGTTTGGGCATGTGAAGAGAATGACTAGCAAAAGACTGCCAAAAACTTATTTGGAAAAAAGGATACTGGGCAAAAGACCAGTGGGAAGACCAAGAAGAAGAGGGACAGACCAACTGAAGGAGGATGTAGAGAGAAGAGGCTGGAATTGGGAGTACATCACAGACAGAGAAACCTTTCTGGACAGGAAAAGGTGGAAAACAATCGTCTATAATAACCAAGGCTCGTAAACCACACCCGGGAAACTGGAGATGGTCCTCAACGATAATGATGATGATTCCACGCATGCTATAGTCATCAAATATAAACACACCATACAAACTTCACACAAAAACTGTTATAATATTATGATGTAAGTGATCACTGGAAGCCATAATGTGACATTCAATGATAATATGTACTGCATAGGAATGCAGCCTGGGCCTAAATGACAACTGATGCTTAGTTTATTCATTCCACATAATGTTTATCATCATTGGTAGTAATGGATGTATCTAATTGTACATAATAGAAAGATCACTGGAGATAGCATATGTATAAATAAGGCTTTTACCGATCACTTACCATTATGATAGTTTTTGTGTGAAATGTGTGTAGTAGATTTATACTTGGTGACTATAATAAGCACATGTTCTTAAATAAATTGCTGAAGGAACATGTGCATAATTTTTCAGACAAAAAGGGCATTTTTTCCTTGAATTTTCCTCATGGTGTAGCTACCATAATCAAATATCATTTTGTCCCAAAAGTTTGACAAATTTGGAAAGGTTACTAAACTCAAACAACAATAATGATGATTTAAACAATTAGAACAGGAATTCATAATATGAAACAAAGCCTCTGAACCATATGCAGCATTTTTACTACGAAAGACGGTATTCAGATACGTCTTAATGGATTTGTTTGAGAAGAGACAATTATAAATGATTATACATTTAAGCTAATACGTTTTCCACATATCACAATCTTATGTGGTTTCATATGTAAATTGTATTATTGTTATATAGGCCTAAATGAAATTATAAACTGAACAAAATTACTACAGTGTAAAAAGGTAAATATGTGTTCATTATGATCTGCCTGAGTAACCAATATGATAAAGAAGGCAGTTGAAAGTTATTGAAGGCATGAGGTGGACGAAGAGAAAGATAGTAGGCTTAAGTAATATTGGCGAGACCTGTACATGAACAAGGAAAGAATTAAGAGTAGTAAGTGGAAAGGAAGATATCATGTTTTCAGACATTAAGCAGAGAGAAAGTTTCCATTTCGGTGTGAGGCAGTATGGGATTGAGATAACTGGATAGCACGATTTTCAGGTCTTAGACCATCATCAGCAAGTAGGCTGCCTTGAATGGTAACAGCTGAGCAAGGAATAGAGTCAGTGGTAGGGGCATGTTTAAAAAAGATGACGGGGGGGAGAGTGATTTGAAGGGGAAAAATAGGTGGGTACAGAAAAGGGGGAAAATGGGTATGTAGGGAAATTGCCACTGGAGTGTGTGCTCCATCACAATTAAATTAATTGAAAGGAATACCATAGCATTGCAAAATATCAAAATTACTGGTGGGTGGGCAAAAAGAGGCAATCACTTGGTATCATACATACAAGCAATAAATTTGGGATACTTATTGTGAGAGTTGACCACAATGTTGGTGAAAACAAATCTGAGAGCAAACACTAGACACTTAAAATGTTGTATAATATGTAAAAGGCAGCAGTTTTACTTGAAGTGTAAACAGTCAGTTCTCTTCTCTAAGAGAGCAGAATTTAGTTTCCAACATTCCCAAACTTTGACATTTCAAGAGAGAATGTCAGAAGAAATAAAAGTATGGAGTAAGTATCTGCTTTAATTTCAGAGTAGGAATTTTCACTGGAATTGTGGGATGTAATAAGTAAATTATACTGCAGTAAACTTAAAAAGCAAAGTTCTCTACATAAACTGGCTGTCAAATTTATCACTGTCATCTATAAAGTAAGCAGGAAACTGTACAAGTTGAGGACACAATTTCATTTGGAAGTAAGAAAAGTCAGAATCAAATTGGTCATGGAGCAGCAGTTTACAGAGTGATGTTTTGACAGGGGCAACACAAGCAGAAGCAAACTAGATTTTTTGGGTCAACCTGTTTCACAGCCTCAAATATTGCCGTAAAAACACACGTGGCAAATTTTCTGAGAGTAGAAATGACACTTTTCTCAGAAGAAGGTTTCCCTCAATAACTCGCTCTTCTTGTTTGTCCATGATTACTTTGATATTTCTGCTCAGGAACTCCTTTCAAATCACTACCTACTCTCAATATCCTCAGTTTGAAGTTACTCAATGATCATGTTCCTTGCTCAGTAGTCATTATTTGAAGCACTCTTCTCCAACATTCACTCACCACAACGTTCTACAATACAATACATTCATTTTCCATTGATCCCAATATAAGAGACTGGCTCTGTGGGATATGTGGAAAGTTGTCAATTTACAGATAAAAACAGTTGCGTAACAAAATAATATGTACACCAGAAGATGTACAGTCACAGCATATATTGGTACATTAAACAATTCCATAACAAAATAATACATACACCAGAAGATGTACAGTCATAGCATACATGGTACCAAAAACAATTGCATAACAAAATAATACATACACCAGGAAATGTACCGTCATAGCATACATGGTAAATTAATTATGTAAACTACATTTACACAAGCTAGTGGCAGTTATTTTGTAGATAACTTAGAAATAAATTCTTTGACAGAGTAGAAGGAGTTGTCAATTAAAAATTCTTTCAATTTTTTCCTGAATTTATTCTTATCATCTGCTAGACATTTAATATGTGTTGGGAGCTTATTGAAGATATGTACCCCTGAATATTGGACCCCTTTTTGAACAAATGACAATGACTTGTAATCCTTGTGAAGATCATTCAGGGCCGGCGCTAGGATTTTGGGGCCCGGGGTAAGCATCTTAGCAGTCACGTAACCAGTTGGGCCAATTTATCGGTTAGGGCCCTGCCTCAGTCCAAATCCTGAGGGCCCCCGCAGCCAGTGGTCAGGCCCCCCATCAACCAAGCGGGCCCCGGTACATTTGACCCGCTTACCCCCCCTAATGCCGGCCCTGAGATCATTTTTACGTCTAGTGCCATGATTGTGTATTTTACTATTTGTTTCAAACAAAGTATAATTTGTGACTACAAAGGACATTAATGTGTATATATACTCAGATGCTAATGTTAAAATCTCTAACTTCTGGAACTGCTCTCTACATGAAGTTCTATTGCTAACCCCACACATAATTCTTATTATTCGCTTTTGGGTTCTGAGCACTTTGTCTCTATGGGTAGAATTGCCCCAGAATATTATTCCATATGACAATAAGGAGTGAAAATAAGCAAAATAAACCAGCCGCCTCATACGGAGATCACCTATAGCTGAAATTGTACGAATTTCAAATTGTGGCTGCACCTAATCGCTTAGTAAGTCGGAAACATTTACTTTCCAATTTAAATTATGATCAATATACAAACCTAGAAATTTCACACTCTCTACCTCTTGAATGGACTGGCCTGCAAGTTTTATGTCAATATCTGGTGTTAATCTGTGTGATGTACTGAATTGCATATACTGAGTTTTATCAAAGTTTAAACCATTTATTAATTAGTTCAAATACATAATTTGAAATATATTCTGTAGATAAATCTGGAATATTTTTAATTCCTGTGTTTGTGTCATCTGCAAATTGGACAAATTTTGAGTTTTTCGATGAAACACGAGGTAGATCATTTATATATATTAAAATCAATAGTTGCCCCAATATAGAACCCTGAGGTACTCCACATCTGATTAATTTCCACTCAGAAAACAGTGGACCTAAGAAAACAGCCTTAAAATTCTCCACCGGCGCTTTCTGTTTTCTATGTAGAAGGTAAGAACTAAACCATTTTTTAACAGTGCCATCTATACAATAATTCTTTAATTTCTGTACCAGAATTTTATGATCTACACAGTCAAATGCCTTAGACAAGTTACAAAAAAATCCCACAGGAATTAATTTAGCATTTACTACTTCTAAAATATTGTCAGTGAATGCAAATATAGCTTGTTCTGTTGAATGACCCTTTTGAAAACCAAATTGTGATTTAGTTAAAATATTATTATTTTTAAGGTGTTCATAAATTGTATTGTCCATTGCTTTCTCAAAAACTTTGGAGAAGGCTGTTAGTAATGAAAATGGTCAGTAATTCGATATGGCTGCCTTATCTCCCTTTTTATAGAGTGGTTTAACTACAGCATTCTTAAGCCTTTCTTACTTGATGATGATGGGCTAAGACCAGAAAATTGCAATGCATCTCATGTTCGTGTCCAATACATGTGTTTACAGCATCCAGCCATCATCTAAGGTAAGTGGTGGTTCATTTCCCTACCCTAATTTATAATTCAATTTCATTGTTTCATTATAAACAAATGAGATTTTCATAACAAAATGACAAACTAGTTTAAAAAAGGATAAGTTGGTGTCATGATTGAGCCAATAATGTACATTAATTACCAGAAATAAAATTTGTTAAATTATGTCCATGGTTGGAGATTAGAAAGCTATAAAATGTTCAACTAATAGGCTGCTGGATGAGAAGTAGCAATTCCAATAGTACTGTTGCCATCTTACCAACTTTCCTTCAATATGATGGAAAAGCTATACTGCTGTGAATCAGTCCAATTTGGGAATGTGGAATAAAATGACTTAAATTTCAGAATATCAAATTACAACAAGGCACTGAAGATAACCAACCAACTCTTTAACCCAAATAAAATTCCAAGGCACACCATAATTAAGGAACATGAAATTATGACAAGATCAATCCTTGCTTACGGCTCACAAGCCTGGACAATAAAAGCACAAGATGAGTGACAACACACTGCAGTAGAAATGAAATTCTTGAGAAGAACTGTAAGACACACTACTAGATAATGTCAAGAATAAAAAATTAACAGATCAATTAAAAGCAACTTTGGTGTAGGGAAAAATGATATCAACATGTGAAAAGAAACGATAAAACCAGAATACCATTGACAATACTACATTACATTTCCAGATGAAAAAGAATTCATGAAAAATCACCTGAAAGATGGAGGGAAATGTAACAGGCCATTAGACCTGGAATGCAAGACGCTTATGTTTTATGTTGAACAAACGGAACAGAAGAAATGAGTTCTAGCAATATTGTAAAGCTCAACATTACAAGAAACATACTCCAATCTTCCTAAACAAAATCCTACCCACTGCTCCCCGCACTTCCTTCAGCAGACCGCCCAATCTGTACATCATCTTGGTCCACAAGTATTTACCTGCCGACTCCCCTAGACCTCCACAGGGATCTTTCCCGTGTAACAGACCCCGCTGTAAAACTTGCAGCATGCACCCTGCCACCACTACTTACTCTAATCCTGTCACAGGCGAATCTTTCCCTATAATTGGACATGCCACATGTGCTACCACTCACCTACATCCACTGCACTGCCTCTTACATTGGTCTCACCACTCAACAACTTTCCTACAGAATGAATGGCCACAGGCAAACAGTTTATACTTCCAACCCAGACCATCCCGTGGCAATTCATGCGAACTTCCATAATTCAAACAACCTCAACACCTGTTTCACAGTCAGAGCTATTAGAGTTTTTCCATATACCACCACCCCTTCAGAACTCCGCAGATGGGAACTAGCCTATCAACATATCCTTGACACCAGACACACCCCTGGCCTAAACCTACGTTAAACCTGTCACTTGCCATCTCTCATTTCATTTTACAGTTGGTTATTTATTTATTTATTATTTTTTTATTTACTTATTTATTTTTATATATATATTTTAAATTCTTCTATCTCCCTTTATTTTCAATTACAACTTTTTGAACTAAGCTACACAGAGATTATATTGATTTGTTTCACTTTTATCGCTGGTCAAGCCTATTTCCCCCCCCCCCCCTTCTTCCACTACCACGCGTTTTCCGCCTGTGCTTCATTCATGTGGCGGGCTCGGATGTGACCACATCTTTCGCCCTGCCATATGTCTCGCCTCCTACATGAGTAAGACTAAAGTCGAAATATTGTGTAATTCTTGTGTTTTTGTGTTTTTACGTGTCTCGCCCTACTGCCTTCATCTGTGGTAAGTGACGGGTAACTGTTTATTTTCCCTATCCTATCTTATTCTCAGTGCTTTGCAGCAGTTTCTTTGTTTCCTTTATCCAAATTAAGTAAGGGAAGATTTAGACTTTTTAATTGTTAGCTTTTTAAAAAATCACCAAAATTAAAATAAAAAAAGATTTTATAAAACTTTGTTGTTACAAACAACAAGAACAGCCATTCAAAGCTGCTTGCCGGATACACACGTCACATATTCCAAGTTGTAACATCAGTACTCCATGCAGACACAATGTTATTGTAGCGGAATCACGATCTCCAATAGACCCCAACATATATTTGTCTTAAATTTTTATATAAATAATTTCCACAAAAGCTTGTCAATTAAAAATAAAACGATAGTGGCGTACCTTGGACCCATTACTAAAAAGTAAGTGAAAAAAAATTTATTGATCAAGAACCTAAACATATAAAATTTTTGCCTTAAAAGCAATAAAAAGATTGATAAATTTCATATATTATTAGGTTTTTTTTAAAAAAATAGATAAGCATATATAGACATAAAACCTCAGAGCAATTACATTTATTATAAATAGGCTACAAAAGACATTAAAACTTGTTTGTGTTTAAATGATGGACTAACTCAAATAATAACCCCAGAAAATTTTATTCATTTGGAACGCCAAGAAAATCTCCAGTTTTATATGAAATTAAAACCTATTTATATTTTCAATTACTCTTATTTTAACCAAGATTGTAATTAGATAAGTAAATTCCAAATGTTATTTTCTCGAGCTGCCTTTCAAATCCACCAGACAATATTGGAGGTGGCAGCTTGAACATGATATCATTTTTGTCAACTTCGTAAACAGTAGGATCTTCTCCTTTGAACTTCTAAGAGTTTGGATCTCTTTTTAGATACTGTACTTCATATACGTTATCACTAATTGAAATAATTTCAGAAATAAAGTATTAAATACTTTTTTACCAGCAAACTTTATTAGTGCAGAAGCACCAATCTGAATATTAACATTATATGGATCTTCCAGTTGACCAAACTCTCAAAGACCAGATCCCTCAAATAAATCATCTAGCCTGTATCCTCGACTTCAGAATAATAAGAAGGCCTCTTTTTAGCTGACTTAGTAGGCAATTGTACTGTTTTACTTTGTTTTATTTTTTTTCAGTGTGCTTTTAGCTTTTTCCATTTTGATTCGATTTTTCTCTGGCGTATCAGTTAAAATAAAGGATTTTTCTTTAGATCTTCCTCCATGGATTCGTTTAGTTTCATCTTTAGTTTAGTTTAATTGCATTGGAACACAGACTCAGGTGGCAATTTCCCTACACACCCATCTTCCCCCTATCTTGCACCCACCTACATTTGCCCTCTACAAATTTTATCTTTAAATTCTTTCAAAATTTTCGGTAAATTATTCATCATTTCTCTTAGTAACTCATTCCAATCGCTGACACCCTTACCTAAAAAAGAGAATCTTCCGCACACCCTTGTGCCTGGAATCAAGTGCCAGCTTATAGTCATGGTCATCTTTTCCCTTCCATGCACTACTTTTCATACCTATTGCAATATCTCTCCATGCCTCATCGCCAGTATATGCCCTGTACACTCCCATGACCCACCTCATCTTCCTCCTGTCTTGCAATGAATCCCATTCCAGCTCCTTTATCATATCCGTCACTGATTGCATTCTGCGATAATTTCCAGAAACAAATCTAGCAGCCCTTTTTTGCACCCTCTCCAACTCCTGTATTTGATACGTAAAATGAGGGTAACATACTACACTACCATATTCGAGCAATGGTCTGACCAAAGTTTTGTAACCCAATTCCTTTACTTCTTCCGTACATCCCCTCATCACTCTCTCCAACAAGTACAGAACTTTGAAACCTTTTCCTACCACCTGTCAAAATGTGTCCTGCCCAGTTAAGCTTGTTATCAAATGTAATGCCAAGATATTTACATTTCAAGTCTTCAGCAAGCAATTCTTTCCCCACCTTATATTCATAATTAACCTTTTGTTTTTTATTTGTGTATCTAATAAGCTGACTCTTCTTTGCATTTATCTTCATTACATGTTTACCAACCCAACTGTCCAGATCACCCTGCAACTGTTTACAATCCTCTATCATTTTGATTCTTTTATATGTAGCATTATGTCATCTGCAAACAATCTAATTTCAGATAGTAAACAATCAACACAATTATTCATTAGAATAATGAATAGTAATGGTCCCAATACGCTACCCTGTGGCACACCCATTTTTACTTCCATGGTAGTGCTTTTGGATATGCTCTTATTTGTTCAGGAGTGACAATATTTGGAGATGAAGTAACAGTACCTGGAGTTAAAGACTCAGATTCTGTGTTAGTAGATTTTAAATAAAATACTAATTTGGAAAAAAAAATCATTTTCAACATATGCATTTTATCATCTGAAATGATATTTAGGTGGAGTACCTTGACCAGTCCAAGGTACACCACTTTTATCAGGTTCAATGTACATCACTTGACATTTAAAAACAAAACTGCCATTCATGATGATGATATTGGGCCTAACTTTGTTTAAAGCACATGGTGTAGTAGCTAGAACATTGTTTTATGATGCATCACCCTCATTAAAAAAAAAAATAGATGTTTTAGTATAAAAATAAAATAGAAGCATACACAGTTAGTTGAGCTTTTAAACAAATGCCAAGAACTTAAATGAGACCTCTGGTGGTAGATATTTAAACTACACATGTTGTTGTTTAATGATATGCAATGAAATTGCCAATATAACTGCATGGAAACAACATAATGCCAAAGATAAGGAACACACCCCCACCCCATTTACTGATTATAAGGACATAATTTCTTCCTTCGTTAAGTCAGAATGGGAAAAAAATGTGGCGGGAGGGACATAAGAGGTGGGCAGATGGCACTTGGCAATAATGAATACAATCAAGGATAAACCATGGTACGATCGTATGGACCTCATCAGAAAGGAAATTACCTCCATGATCAGACAGAGAGCCAGTCATGCTTTGTTAAATGACAAAAAATTAATTATGAAACAAATCGACTCCCCAATGTGTCTCTCCTGTGCAGAGAAGGAGGACATACACCATTTCATGTTGAGATGGAGTAGCTACCAAGCCAAAAGACATGAATTTTTAGAAGGTCTACAGATAACAGATATACATTCCCTAATGCAGATTCTTGCCTATCCCAATAAAAAGTTCTCTAAATTACTGTACAAGTATGTGTCCTGAACTGAAGTTCATGTATAAAACACATATATTTAAATAAAGGAGACATTTTATTATTTCTATGTAGGCTAACTGGCTAAATTAGCTGATGGCTAAAGCCAAATAAAATAAAAATAATCTAAACAAGTAAAGCTAGAATTAGCATAGGTCCGAGGTACACATATGTCCAAGGTAGCCTACATCACTCGGTTTAATTCTAGATGGCGATACCAACACACCAACTTTATTGCCAGTACAGGGATCATATCAACCTAACTTGATTTTTTTTATTCCTAGCAGTTGAGATTAGGTTGGAATAAAGCCTGGACCAGAAGAAAAACTTCGTAACAGTGATACGGATAATTCTTTGATAGCTGCTTGTGGCAGAAAGTTACTATAATGGTATCACCTTCTAGAATTCCATCACTCTCCCCTAAATTCTAAAGTATTTTATTTCCTACTGTATGTATCATTGATATAAATTTACAACTACTAACAAAACCAGAAAATCTATCGTACCTTTAATCGTAATCGATCCTCTCCAGCATGGGTCACATCAATTCTGATAACAGGAACGTCATCTGGATATGGAGATTTGAAAGCACGCTCCAAATATACAATGTATCCTTTATCAACTTCTGTAGTGTTTATTACTTTGTAACTACTGTAGTTTTGTGGATAAAAGCAGTATGGCACATCAAGAGGAGCTACTTTTGACTCATTTGTTCTAGGAATCCAACAACAGCCCCTTGATATACAGCTTTCTTCTGTAACTCCATTCTCTGGGTAGCAATCAAATTTGTAGTCATCTACAATACCAGAGCACTGTTCAAGACTGGGAGTTGGAGGGTTGGGGAGTTCACCGTTTACTCTTGATTTTATAGTTTTCTTATGCACTGACAGATGATTTAAACCAGACAGAGATCTTATTTGGAGGTTTTCATTACCGGAGAGTTCTAGTCGAGGGTTTGAATGACTATGATCTGTCACCACATATCTTAGTTCATCTTTTGGCCATTTACTGCTCAGAAGATCAAAACAATGCAGAAGATATACTACGGGAAGAACTATAAAAACGATAACAAGCAGAATGATCACTAAACATGTAGCAACATTTGGACATACGAACTTACGCCCTTGCCTGCCTTCAAGTGGCTGCAAATCATCGTTTTTCGAAGAACCTGAATCAATTTTATTAAATTGTGTTGCAGTTTCCCGCGTAACACTGGAATCGTGATCCATCTGACGTTCATTACAAAACGAATCAATCGATCTGGTTTCCGCGTTTCTCCTCTGCCTTATCCTTTCTAAAAAGTATTTTAATGTGCCTTGCATCTTTTAAACCTGTGGATAAACACATAAACGCTGTTTCGCTTATTTATCACCGTTAGTACCATTTACAAAGCAGGCCTACAACACTAAATTCAACGTTACTTCTACTGCTCACCGAGTACTACTCACATCACTCACATTATGTCACTTATCAATCATAAAATATTGCATTGTCTGATTTGTCTCTGATAAGATATTTCACTACTCAGATAGTAAATAAACGACCATATGATTATCAGAGACAATATAAATGATTAACATAAACATTAAGTATTCAAAGATATTACGTGATCACAAGTGTATGGGAAAGGATACCTCATCTCTGAATCGGATTATAACAATTCCGATAAGTATGAAATTATTGTTACAAAACTGTATCCTCATTAGTTTCTAAATTGTTAAGCAGATGCCGGAGTTATAATTCGACATCCTACACCAAATTACATCTGTAGTTGTAAGCTGAATTTGGGGTAAATAGTTCAGCAGACGTTTCTCATAAAGTATTATCTTTCAAAGGTCTTACTATTGTAAGATGTTCAATATCTCTGTTCTGTGTTCAGTCCTATACATTCAGACTTTCAGTGATAGTGGGGTATTATGTTATTGTTTGGTGATGGTTTTCTGATATTTCGCTTACGCTGACATTTCGTTGGCAACATTTAAAAGTATGGATGCGAACGGCAATGGTAAACGAGGAGTCGCCAAATTTAGAGACTTTTATGCTAGACAGAGACAAGATTCTGACAGTGGACCAGAGTGCCCCGATCTAGATTTTGTGTATGATGATGCAGATACATTGATTAATGAAGTAGCAGAACTTTATAGTTACACAGAACAACCGGAATTTCAGCTCAATCTAAAAGCATTTGAGGATCAGATGAAGGAATTTAAGTTATGCCCCTACTGGCAAAAGTTATCGGAAGTGGATCACAGATCCATTGTAATGAAGCTACTTGATCAGCTGGAAGTATCTAATAAGTCCCTACGAATGAAAGCAGCTCGTTGTATGTTGTACCTGGCACAAGGCTGTTGGGCAGAGCTCCAGTCCGATGCTGAACAACAAGAGTGGTCAGTGAAAAATGTTATGTTACTGTATGAATGTGGAGTTTTCAGTGCCTTTGTGGAACTTCTAAACATAGAAATAGAAAATAGTACAACTGCAACAACAGCACTGAGGAAATTGACTGTCAGCTTAGCTGATTCTACAGATCTAAGGATAGTTCTGAGTGTGATTTATGTAATTATTGAAGTAATGCGTGTGGAACAAGAGGATGATAGTGAACAATGGAAAAAAAAATAGAGAAGCTTTCAAAAATGAATTAGGTAATCCACTGGGAGATGAATTGCTTGTTGTGAAACTTTTAGGCATGGTAACCAGATTTTGTAGTGGTTCAGCTCCCCATTTTCCAATGAAGAAAGTACTTTTGGTTTTGTGGAAAACAATTCTTGTATCACTTGGTGGTATGGATGTTTTGAGACAGTTGAAACAGCAGTATCGTGAAGAATCTGGTCTTAGTGCTACACAAGATACGATGGAAGTTGTGCGCACAATGAGAGCATCATCTCCTCCAGCAAGTGCAGCAGATCTGCTGGAAGCGCAGAATCAGAAGAGAAACAACCGACCATTTCGAAGAAGCCTTATGAAACAGAGCTCATTAGATGAGATTACAGGTATGGAATTTGAGTCATCATACCAAGCAGATGAGGAAGTTCGTGACTTTGAGGAACGACAAGCAATGGAAGAAGCTGGGGAAGTTCCTCAGCCTCCTAGCCCAAGGCCAAGTACACCAGTTCCAGAAAAACGAAAAGGTCTTCCTTGGACACCAAAAGCCCGTCAAAAAGATTTAGATATGTTCCTTGAAAACACTCGGGTGAAATTTGTTGGCTTCCCATTGCAGGGTGACAGGGTGTCCCTTGCAGGTCTACCACAGCCTATACATGAAGGTGTTGAGGTTCTTAAACATAATATGTATACATCGCTTGCTGAGCTACAGATACAGAAAGAAGAAGAGATTGCTAGAAATCCCCTTTCAACTTCAGAGCCTCCTGTGCCATTAACTCCAACAGAAGTGTTATACCAAGGAATGCTGCCAAACTTGCCACAGTATATGATTGCCTTATTAAAAATATTGCTTGCAGCTGCCCCAACATCAAAAGCTAAAACTGATTCAATAAATATATTGGCAGATGTTCTTCCTGAAGAAATGCCAATGACTGTTCTTCAGTCCATGAAACTTGGAATGGATGTTAGTAGACATAAGGAAATCATTGTAAAAGCAGTTTCGGCAGTTCTTCTTTTGTTGTTGAAACATTTTAAACTTAATCATATATATCAATTTGAGTTCATGTCACAGCATTTAGTTTTTGCCAACTGTATTCCTCTAGTACTAAAATTTTTTAATCAAAATATCATTGCATATGTCAGTGCCAGAAATTCAATTCCCATTCTTGACTTCCCTTCTTGTGTTATTGGTGACCAGCCTGAGTTAACAATGGAAAGCTTAGAGATAGGTGACAATCAGCAATATTCTTGGCGCAATATGTTTTCTTGTATCAATCTTTTGAGAATCCTTAATAAACTGACAAAATGGAAACACTCCCGCATTATGATGCTAGTTGTTTTCAAGTCGGCACCCATATTGAGACGAACGTTGAAAGTGAGGCATGCTATGATGCAATTGTATGTTCTGAAGTTGCTGAAAATGCAGACAAAATATCTTGGCCGACAGTGGCGAAAGTCCAATATGAAAACAATGAGTGCTATTTATCAGAAAGTACGACATCGATTAAATGATGATTGGGCCTATGGCAATGATCAAGATGCTCGACCATGGGACTTTCAAGCAGAAGAATGTGCTTTACGTTCATGTGTTGATAGGTTCAACAGCAGAAGATATGGCTCAGGATGTAGTGATCCCGAGTTTGAACCAATGGATCACTGTGTTACAAGTGTTCTGGGACAACCATTTGAACTAACAGATTATTTTAAGCAACATTATGAGGTTTGGTTGCAGCGTGAGGTATTTGAGAGGTCATTTGGTGATTTCTACTGACAGCAACTCTGCCTTACTTTTGACTGTTTGATTGCCTGATGAAAATGTGCAAAACTTTTAAGGTTCTCTGCAGTGTATTTATATATGTTAATAATAATGTAATAAGAGCCATTGCTAAAAGGCTATTGAAATTAAGACATGATGGAGAAAGTAAACCCATTAGACAGCAGAAACACGTTTTATATATATCAGGTGTTAGAGAATGATACATGTGGCGAATTTGAAGCTATATCTTATTAACTGGTCACACAAAATGTGTATTCATGCTTGTTTTATTTTTTGTTATTGCAACCCTCCTGCCATCACTTTTCATGTTTTTTTACACTATGTCCATGTTCCAGTTAATATTAACTTTGCATTTTGTTACTGAATT